>JAIEZT010001328.1:3664963-3832463 GCA_019594935.1 Periophthalmus modestus
CTTGGATTTGATCAGCCAAAATTTGTGCTTTGTAAAGTGGGAGCGACGGGAGCTCAGTCGGTAGAGTTTGTCCACTGATCCGAAGGTTGGTGGTTCAAATCCCGCTCGAAACATCTGTGTGCACTGGTGTATGAATGCGTGGTTCCTTGATGTAAAACACTTGAAGGTGGAAAAGCGCAATATAACAGCCATTTACCATTTAATATAAGTAGAAGTACAAAGTAGTAGTCCAAGAAATTACTCAAGTAAGAGTAAAAAAGCAAGTAGAGGAGCTGTCGGGGCGTAACATCTGATTTATAATTTGAAGGACAAAACATTAAATAATCCACAAATCTAGTATTTTAGACACAAAAATGAGGAAAAACTAGGAAACTTTATTGTCGACTTGAAGCTTTTGTCACTTTAGATTACTTTATTTGACTTATAAAACGAAAACTCGGAGTCTCAGATTGACCAGTCTGTTGTTGTTGGCAGGAAGTTGTTGAGCGTAGGAGTTGTTCCGTTGACCTCGTAGACCCGCTTTGGCGTTGCGCTAGCGAAACGGTGTCTGTAGAGGCCGCCATCTTGGTTGACTCCGCCTCATCGTGTCGGTTTGTATCTCCTCTGGAAGGTTCTTCGCCACATTTGGGTTAAAAAACCTGTAGCGTCTCAAAGGTGCATTGCTAGCTTTGTTCGCAGTCTCCATGGATACAGGAAAAACAATTCATTTCACACAATCCAACCGTCCCGAACTCGTGTCCCTTGAGCCGCATTTCTTAAAAAATCTGAAGATATGACGTTAAAAACTGAGCTCGAAAACCAAAACGATTCAAAAGAAGGGGTAAAGTTTTTTGGGCATGAACAAAAGGAAGATAATATTCCACAGTATGGCTTTAAACTTACCCATCTTGCATTTTACTCACTTACTGTAGTGAAATACCTTGGAAACAGTCATTCTTACTGATTGTGGGGTCACATTTTGGTCACAGATCTAATTTGAATCTCACCCTGGTTGTGCTGCCTGCTTGTATCCATGGAGACAGATATGTTTACCGCGATACTGTGGAACATTTCAGCGAACCACTCCGTTGCCGTGGGAGTAGCTTATATAGACTTGTACTCACAGTGGGTCAAGTCAGAGTACTGTTACTTCAAAAAATAGGTAGGAGTCAAAGTATGCTGCTAAAAACGACCATATTTTCCAGATTTTAAGTCGCACTTTTTTTCATAGTTTGTCCCGAGGTGCGACTTATCCTCAGAAGCGACTTATATGTGAAGTTATTCAAATATATAATGTCACATCTTCGTTATTGTCACAGTGAGAACCACACGAGGAGACTCTAGACTCGTGCACCAGGATCTACTTCTCCTGTACCACAGAAAATGTAAAAATTTCAATATTATGGTTATTTAAAAAACATCTGAGAAACACTGAACAAAAATGCTCCTAAAAGAAAATCATATTCTGCTGAGTCTGATGGAGCCACACAGAACTGGTGCTTCATCTACCTGCGGAGTTTGTCGAGTTGTTCAGAAGCGACACCGAGGATGAAGAATTCAGTGGATTTACTGATTTGGAGTGAGATCCAGAGTAAACTTGCTAGCTTGTTTTTTATGCTTTACTTATCTGATTAACTGTTAATACACTGCCTGGTCCAAAAAAAAGTCACCACAAAAAAAGGTCACACACTCTAATATTTGGTTGTTCCTCCTTTAGCTTTGATTACGGCACATTTGCTGTGGCTGACACAGCCACAGCCCCATGTCCTGGTTTAGTCCTGATGTAGACTTGGTTTGGTCCTGTTCTAGTCCTGGTTTATACATGGGCTAATCCAATTTTAGTTCAGAGATTTAATGTGGAAAGTGTGAACGCAGCCAATGAAAAAGCAGGAACACACAAAACACTCCATCCTAATATCAGACCGACTCCGATTCATGCTAATGTTGTCACGACACTTCAATCTCCATTTCAAAACTAAGGAATAAACTTGATACTTAATGCAGATTCTGATACCAGCATGATAATAATTTAAAAAACCCTCTTTCTTTAGCCAATATACTGTGATTTTCAACATTAAATGGTAGAACTTTCTTTTCTATTCAGTGTCCAATAGGTTCATAGTCGTCCATGGGTGTTAATACTACTCTATGTGTCTTATACTTGTGACAGATACAGCTCAAGATCATTCTAAAGATTCATTTCTGTCCTGTGAATGTGACTTTTATAACTCTGATACCTGCTCAGATGAGTGTCTAGGTTCAATACTAATTTTAATATCGATTAGTCTCTGATTTTTGATACTTTTGACAGCCCTACTTGCACCACAGTCTGAAACCCCCTGCTGTACATACTTCTTTGCCCGTTTGTTGATGGCACATTTTCAGACTACAGTTGAAACCGATATGAGAGTTTGTAGGAGGTATTACAGAGCAGGAAGGTGGGAGGCTGAAACCGAAACCGGCCCAAATAGATTCAGAAGCTGCTGAGCCAACCAGCGCCCGCCTCCAGGGGGCAGCGGCCGCCCTCGACCTTTAAATGAGCCTGATATGGAAATGTCTAACTGATCTGAGACTGCAGCCAGCATGACTCTGCATGGAACTCTATCACCGCAGTGTATGTCGTGCACTGCAGAAAGAGGAGGGGGTAAAGTTGCACTGTGGAACTTTTCTGTCAGCTGCTTGTCTCTACAAAGAAGTTATACCTTTTCTTAGAATCTTTATTTATTTATTTATCTGTTAATATCATTTCGTGAAGTACATACATGTATATAATAAATAGCATTGTTTAGTTTTTTGGGCATGAACAAAAGGAAGATAATGTTCCACAGTACGGCTTTAAACTTCCTGCATTTTTCTCAGTTACTGCAGTGAAATACCTTGGAAACACTCATTCTTACAGGTTGTGGGTTCACTTCTAGGTCACAGATCTGACCTGAATCTTGGCCTGGTTGTGCCACTTGCTCGTATCCATGGAGACAGTTATGTTTAATGCGATACTGTGGAACATTCTAAGCCAACCACTCCGTTGTCGTGGCAGTAGCTTATATAGACTGTAGTGCAATACCCAGGAAACGCTCATTCTTACTGTTTGTGGGATCACTTCTAGGTCACAGATGCCACCCGGTTGTATCCATGGAGACAGACATGTTGGTTGCCGTGCTGTGGAACATTTCAGACAAAGCAGTGACTCCATCTCCATGGGGACAAGCACACGGCAGACCCTCCACTAGAAAAGTTACAGAGTGAGACTTTAAAACAACTTTATTTTATTACTTTTGCCGTTGGTTAAATTTGGTCATAAGATCTAGATTATGTAATTAGTTTCTTGTCGTAATTTTTGATTGGTTTTATTATGATTTAACACGAAATAAGAATTCTGTCCATTTTATATTTGCATTTTATGTGCATTAGATTAGCCTGAAATAAGAAAGTTTCATTTAAAGTTCCACTGTGTAGCTTTTCTGGTGGTGGGTCTTCCATCTGCTTGTTGTACTGACCTAAAATGTCCCAGACTATGGACATTTACCACATCTATCTGGGTCAAAGGGTAAAAGTAGTAAAGTGTAGTAGTAGAAAATGTCACCGTCTGTCTCCATAGTGACAAGCAGATGACGGTTGATCAGGTGCAGGTCATATCTGTGGAGAGGCGATCCTGCTCACATGTTTTCGAGGTATTTCAGTGCAGGTGGCAGACCCTTATTCCACCTTTAAATTAACTGCGTAAGTCCAAAAACAGGGATAAAATAAAGCCTTTATTTTGAAACCAGACTAAATCTTGAGACTAAATAACTGTAAACTGCTCTGAATCTTGAAAACTCCAGATTTTTCTCTTTTTGCATTGGGCATTCTGCAGAAACACAATCCCATCCGGAGAGCAGGTAGTAACAGAGCACTTTAGTCCTGAGGCAGAGCCGAGCCAATGACTCATCCCATTGATGAGCTTAACAGCCATCCACTCCACTCCAGGGAGCAGGGCCCAGCGCTCTCCCCCCGACCATGCGCCGCGCCTGGGATAGACTTCCTCTGCACTCCCCCTCTCTCCGGCTCAACGCCTGGAGCTTAAATTAGAGCTTTGGCAGCGAGCCATGAGTGAGAGGGAAAGTAGTGAGCAGCAGCAGCCATTCATTCCTCTGGAGCCTGACTCATGTTCAGAGCAGAGGGGAAGGAGAGAGGGAGAGAGGGAAGGAGGGAGGGAGAAGGAGGAAGAGAGGAGAGGAGGAGGGGAGGGAGGGAGAAGGAGGGAGGAGGGAAGGAGGAGGACTGAAGGAGAGAGAGAGAGGAGAGCGGGAGGTGAGAGGGGGAGCGAGAGAGGGAGAGGGGTGCGGAGGAGCGGGAAGGAGAAAGAGAGGGAGGGGAGAGAGAAAGAGGGAGGAAGGAAGGTGATAGAGAGAGGGAGGAGAGAGGCAGAGGAGTAAGAGAGAGAGAGAGGTGGAGGGAGGGATGGTGAGAGAGAAGGAGGGAAGGAGAGAGGGAGGGGGTGGGTGAGAGTAGGAGAGAGAGAGGAGAGTGAGAGAGAGGGAGGAGGAGAGAGTGAGGGTGAGAGAGAGGGAAGGAGGGAGAGAGAGCGAGGAGGGGATAGAGGGCGGAAGAGGGAGGGGGAGGAAAGAGGGAGCAGGAGGGAGAGAGAGGAAGGGATAAAGAGAGAGAGGAAGCGATAAAAAAGAGAGGAAGGGAAGGAGAGAGAAAGGGGAGGGAGGACGGAGGGGTTTCCAGACACAGTGATGTTTTACAGATGCATTGACACATCAGTCTCTGTTTTAGTTTGTGACATGAATCTTGGTGCATTCTCTCACTGATATTTCAGAAGGTTGTGGGTTCATGGCTCTTTTTATGTAGTTTGCAGGTTATTGGGTTTGAATGTTGTTCACAATATTAAACCATTATGCAGATAAGGATTAAACAACTGGGCTACATGTTTTTAACGCTCTGACGTGGACGACACCTGAACACAGCCGAGCGTTTTCAGCTTTAATCCTCTTACACCACATAAAATCATTCACTTTTATATCTGACAACCTTTAGTCTGTCTGTGGACGTTCTAGGCAGGCGCTCAGGTATCGGACCGGAGACGAGCCGATGTAAATGAGGCGTAAGAATAATTCATTTGTTTACCCGTTGCTATGGTGATGCTCGTAGTGATATAACAGTGACGAGCATTTCCCGGATTCGCTGCGCAGTTACACAAACATAATGCACGACAGCTCGCATTAGAAGTCTCACTGATCATGGTATAAATACAAATCGACGTGACTCTTGTGAGGTTTAAGCCATGTTATAATGTTGTAACATACCTGGAGTTGTGCTGTGCTCCACCTGGTGATGTCATGAAGTGGTAGTTTTCAAGTTAACAGCTACATTTTACCTTTTAGTTCAGTAGAAATCGGCAATTCCAGGGCTGAAATCATCCAAATGATTCTAGTGAAAGTGTGTGGAGTAGTGGAGCAGTGGAGCACTTCCTGTATTACCACATGATGACATCACAAGGTGGTACACAGTGTTATCTCAGTCTAAATCTGCAGGGGTTGTGTGTTAAAAATGTGTGAATGAAACAAAACACAACTCCAGGTCTTTTTGTGATGAGAAAACATTAGAACATAGATTTAAAAAAAAAAAAGCAACATATGCCCTTTAAATAAAAAGCCTACAAAAAAAAACTTAGAGGGAGAACATGCAAACTACACAAAAGGACCCCAAACCTTAAACCTTCTTACTATGAGAAGTGCAAATTCAAATAATGGTGTAAAATTTCCGCCTAGCAACAAAAAGACCAAGAACTACATTAACAAAAGAACAAATTGTCTGAATTGTCTGACTGACTGTTTATAAAAATGGACATAGCTAACCTGCTAGCCGCCTCGTTCCAAACAGGAAGTGATCATGGGCGCACTTCCGACTCATTATTTTGGTCTTAAATATTCGTATTAACCCTCTACATGATCCTGGTGTTTTTATTTCACTATTGTGTCTGTAAATCAAGATATGAACATTAATAAGAGACAAATCAGACGTCTTCTTTCCCCGAGGTCACTCCCGCTAGCGTTAGCAACAGGTTTGATTGACAGTGTTGCTAAGCGCCTGCTCCCTGCTAAATCAGTGGTGCGAGCGGGAAAGTTGCAGATTGGCTCTTTTGTTGCACTCACTTAGTCCACTTCTTTACACAGTCTGTGGGTTAGAGGGACTCCGGCTCCGTTTTATTGTCTGAGATGTTCCACACACACATTCACACAAAGCTCCTGCAAAACCAATAACTACTCAGAAGTGAATGAATAATTAAGAATACAAATCTCATTATAATTGAATTTCAGGCTCCATAGGGGAGACATTGTGCTGTTATTGAGTGAATCGAAACTTAAGCAGGCTGCAGGGGACCAGGCAAACCCTGCACAGACACATGAAGGTCAGCGCAAAAGACGAGAAGTCAATATCACCGACGACCAGAGCGACAGACGAGAGGTACACAGCAATTTAAACCATCGTGTGAGGTTTAAGTCATGTTATAATCCTCCTAATACCTGCTCAAAAACAGACCTGGAGTTCGGTTTTGTTTCATTCACATGTTTGAGTAACACTTTATTATTAGTCTGTTACATCTCCAAAGCTCAAAATGCTCCGTTCCACCTTGTGATGTCATCAAGTGGTAGTTTTCAAGTGAACATCTACTTTTTACCTTTAGTTCAGTAGTAGATCGGCAATTCCAGGGCTGAAATGATCCAAATGATTCTAGTGAAGCTGTGTGGAGTTTACAAACACAGTGGAGCACTTCCTGTATTACCACATGATGACATCACAAGGTGGAACAGAGTGTTTTCCATTTGAGAGAAGAACCCAGTTTAAATATACAGGGTTTGAGTGTTAAACATGTGTGAATGAAACAAAATACAACTCCAGGTCTGTTTTTTAGGAGGAAACAGCATTATAACATGACTTAAACCTCACACGAGTCCATGGTGGTTTAAATTGCTGTGTACCTCTCGTCTGTCACTCTGGTCTTCGGTGATATTGACTCCTCGTCTTTTGCGCTGACCTTCATGTGTCTGTGCAGGGTTTGCCTGGTCCCCTGCAGCCTGCTTAAGTTTCGATTCACTCAATAACAGCACAATGTCTCCCCTATGGAGCCTGAAATTCAATTATAATGAGATTTGTATTCTTAATTATTCATTCACTTCTGAGTAGTTATTGGTTTTGCAGGAGCTTTGTGTGAATGTGTGTGTGGAACATCTCAGACAATAAAACGGAGCCGGAGTCCCTCTAACCCACAGACTGTGTAAAGAAGTGGACTAAGTGAGTGCAACAAAAGAGCCAATCTGCAACTTTCCCGCTCGCACCACTGATTTAGCAGGGAGCAGGCGCTTAGCAACACTGTCAATCAAACCTGTTGCTAACGCTAGCGGGAGTGACCTCAGGGAAAGATGGCGCCTGATTTGTCTGTTATTAATGTTCATATCTTGATTTACAGACACAATAGTGAAATAAAAACCCCAGGATCATGTAGAGGGTTAATACGAATATTTAAGACCAAAATGACGAGTCGGAAGTGCGCCCATGATCACTTCCTGTTTGGAACGAGGCGGCTAGCAGGTTAGCTATGTCCATTTTTATAAAGAGTCAGTCAGACAATTCAGACAATTTGTTCTTTTGTTAATGTAGTTCTTGGTCTTTTTGTTGCTAGGCGGAAATTTTACACCATTATTTGAATTTGCACTTCTCATAGTAAGAAGGTTTGAGGTTTGGGGTCCTTTTGTGTAGTTTGCATGTTCTCCCTCTAAGTTTTTTTTTGTAGGCTTTTTATTTAAAGGGCATATGTTGCTTTTTTTTTTTTAAATCTATGTTCTAATGTTTTCTCATCACAAAAAGACCTGGAGTTGTGTTTTGTTTCATTCACACATTTTTAACACACAACCCCTGCAGATTTAGACTGAGAAAACACTCTGTTCCACCTTGTGATGTCATCATGTGGTAATACAGGAAGTGCTCCACTGTGTTTTTAAACTCCACACACCTTCACTAAAATCATTTGGATGCATTTCAGGCGTGGAATTCCCAGTCTGTACTGAACAAAAGGTAAACGGTAGCTGCTAACTCAACTGAAAAACTACCACTTCATGACATCACAAGGTGGAACGGAGCATTTTAAGCATTGGGGATGTAGTCAGTGTTACTCGAACATGTGTGAATGAAACAAAACACAACCCTAAGTATGTTTTTGATGAGGTAAAAGCATTATAACACGACTAAAAACTCACAAGAATCAGTTTTGTTACATAGTGCAGCTTTAAATCGCCGTATTTTATTAACGATCCCTTAAATAAACCGCAATTTTTACCAGTTCGTTGATCACTTTTGCTTATGTGTTGTGGTGTCTTCTTCCCAGCGTCGTCTCTATCTGCAGCCCTGTCCGTGACCATATTGAGAGTAACATATTGAGGGCCCTTACAACGGGATTGCACCATGTTTATCTAGTGTGTATACTTTGATCAATACAAAGTAAAAGCCTTATTACCCCACACCATCTGCCACGCCGCCGCTACGATTCCTTCATATTCTTCTCTCTGACCCCATTTTTTAAAATATATATATATCCTACGAAGTGCGATATTATCAACGAATCCCGAGATTGCTTTTCGGTCCACTCCCTTATTTCTTATTTCTGTGGCAGTTATTACATCGTGAAGTCGGAGGGGTCACCGACGCAACATATTGCTTGGGTTGTAGAAAGCCATCTGCTAGCGAGATAGATTTGATGTAATGTAGTGGCGCCCGCGGTACTTTTCAAAGCAATAACGCCGGCCCGTATAAACGACTGTGTACCCCTCAAGTAATTCTCGGCACATCAGAGACAACAGCGTAATATGTGCGGTAGCCAGGGACACTTCTGAGCTGCTGTTGCATCACAGTCGGAGTCGGATCACATTAAACACAAATGAGGCTTGTTCTTGTCTGCGGGCTGTCAGTTTAAACACAAACTTTTATGGGTTTAGTACATTGTCATCATTAAAAAGCGCCGTTTCCTTAGAGATGTGGTGTTAATGCTAAAAATTGGACTCCCGAGCTGCCTGGATAACGACATTTTTGTTCTTAATGCTGCTGATCCACACAAACAGACCTGGAGTTGTGTTTTAGTACCAGTTTAGTCCAGGTTTAGTCCTGGTTTAGTTCTGGTTTAGCCCTGGTTTAGTCCTGGTTTAGCCCTGGTTTAGCCCTGGTATAGTCCTGGTTTAGTCCTGGTTTAGCCCTGGTTTAGCCCTGGTATAGTCCTGGTATAGTCCTGGTTTAGTCCTGGTTTAGTCCTGGTTTAGTCCTGGTTTAGTCCTGGTTTAGCCCTGGTTTAGCCCTGGTTTAGTCCTGGTTTAGTCCTGGTTTAGTCCTGGTTTAGTCCTGGTTTAGTCCTGGTTTAGTCCTGGTTTAGCCCTGGTTTAGCCCTGGTATAGTCCTGGTATAGTCCTGGTTTAGTTCTGGTTTAGTCCTGGTTTAGTCCTGGTTTAGACCTGGTTTAGTCCTGGTTTAGCCCTGGTTTAACCCTGGTTTAGTCCTGGTTTAGTCCTGGTTTAGCCCTGGTTTAGCCCTGGTTTAGTCCTGGTTTAACCCTGGTTTAACCCTGGTTTAGTCCTGGTTTAGCCCTGGTTTAGCCCTGGTTTAGTCCTGGTTTAGCCCTGGTTTAGCCCTGGTTTAGCCCTGGTTT
The DNA here is from genome assembly GCA_019594935.1 of Periophthalmus modestus. Taxonomy (NCBI): domain Eukaryota; kingdom Metazoa; phylum Chordata; class Actinopteri; order Gobiiformes; family Gobiidae; genus Periophthalmus; species Periophthalmus modestus. The sequence goes on from JAIEZT010001328.1 coordinate 3,674,622, forward strand.
AGTCCTGGTTTAGTCCTGGTTTAGCCCTGGTTTAGCCCTGGTTTAGTCCTGGTTTAGTCTTGGTTTAACCCTGGTTTAGCCTTGGTTTAGTCCTGGTTTAGCCCTGGTTTAGTCCTGGTTTAGCCCTGGTTTAGTCCTGGTTTAGCCCTGGTTTAGCCCTGGTTTAGTCCTGGTTTAGTCCCGGTTTAGTCCCGGTTTAGTCCCGGTTTAGTCCAGGTTTAGTCCCGGTTTAGTCCTGGTTTAGTCCTCAGAGTCTGGGATGGTTCATGTGGCTCTAACATGTGGGGGATGTTCTTTGATGCTCTAAATCTGGTTTTGACAGTAAACCTTTGATTTTTGACATGGTTTTTGATGGTAAAAAGCTGCAGATGTTATTGATTTGATGTGGCTGTTAAAGTTTAAGTCTGAGTCCATTATTACCCCGAAATTTCTAGCCTGATTTGAAGGTTTTAGAGAGAGACTGGAGTTGACTGCTCACACTTTCTCTGTTTCTTCTCAATGAGGTTAAGGCTGGGATTATAATCTGGATTATAGAGTTAGGTTTTTAGGAACAGGTGTTTTTGGTTAAAATCCCACTTCGTAAATTTTTAGCCATGAACAAAACTAAAATAAAAGCTTTATTTCTTTTATTTTGGATTGGATTTTACCGAAAAAACATGCATCATTTCTGTGAGCGAGCTTGCATCTCCACAAACCTGACTCTATTGTGTAGTTTTTTTTATAATATTTGGACTACAACTATGGAATCCAGTTGTCATAAACGTCCGAGGCCCTTGTCCCTCCTCACGCTAGCCTCGCGTATGTCTCCGTCTATAGCTGTGTATTAATATTGACACAGCGTTCACCATCATAACTGTAACTGTACACTGGAGAGCCATACTCGGGAGATAATCTACTTTAGCGCTCGTATCCAGGAAAAGCTAAAGGTCTATTTGCTCAGGTAATGGACGGCGCTATCCACTTTCATTTACTGTAGACACATGAGCTAACGGCGGCTAACTGGAAAAAATGCTAAATGGTAAAATAGCCTTGTAAGATAAAACATGTAAAAGGCTAAATATCTGTCTGAGCTCTGAAATAAGTTGAAAACATAATATTAATTTAACAGGTTTAGTTAAATTGTCTTGGTAAAATCATGTTTTTAGGTCTGTGTCACAGTGCAATGTGATGTTTTTCAGGTTATAGAGGTAGAATCTATTCAGTTTGTAATAGAAATACTTCCTGATCAATTGGGTCAGTTTTGGAGGAGGCATGAGGGCCAACAAAAATCAGTCTGAGGGCCGAGTTTGGCCCCTGGGCCGTAGTTTGACAGCCCTGTTATATAGCACTTTTCCTATTTCAAATCACTTAAAGGGCTTTACATGTGTAGGAGCTGGAATTGCACGGCCAACCTTTCTACATTTCATATACAGAAGACATCAGACGTATGAAGTAAGATATATGGAATTATGTAGCAAAGAAAAAAAGTGAAATAAATATTTTTCAACAAAGCAGAGAGTGGATACTTTGAGGATTTTAATATAAAACAAAAGAGAAAAAACGCTGAGGGTGAGGTGGGATAAGTGTCTTGCCCAAGGACATGACGACAGTATTCATCTGAGGGAGCTGGGTTCACACCACCAACCTGTGGGTCAGTGGACAAACACCCGACTGAGTTACTGTCGTCCCTTAATGATTCTGTACCAAACTTATTATTAAAATGTGAAAAACAGAACTAGTTCAGTTTAAAAGCTCAGGCCCTTTTTCACTCACTCTTCTGCGAAACAGGGGAAAATTGCACTTGAGTTCAGAACATTTCCTTTTCTTATTTTAAGTAATTTTATCCATTAAACCAACCAAAAAAGGCATGAAAAATTAAGGTTATTTGCCACTGTTGGGACGACAGCGGCTCTGGGTTAAATTATTCTTGTATTTTGATTTATTTAAGAATATATAACCCGTATGTTTGTGTCCGTCTGTCTGTACATTTTGTGGTTTGAGATCTTCAAATTAAGAACTTGGCGACCAAAAATGTCACAATAAAATGTCATATCAGCAAATAACATCTCCATGGAGACAAGCAGAGTGAGCACATGCAATCAGAGAAGTTACATAGCGCCTCTTTTGTCGTGATGTTCGGGCAGGCGGGGGCAAAGTGCAGAACTCGAGGCCAGTTTACAGTGTTTATTTACAGAGAGTGAACCAGAGACGAAGACAAGGAAGACGGTACCGGAGCAGGGAGGCGGGGTCAGGAAGAGTCAGAGGCGAGGGAGCTGAGTCGGTCCAGGGAGCGGGATGAGCAGAGACAGACCAGGACTCCGCCCAGCTCCAGACTCAGGCCGGAGGGGGAGGGACGGAGCAACACACAGGGCAGGACGTACACAAGAATCATGACACTTTTATTTCATTTAGAGAAAATAATGAAATCTAGCTGTGTACATTTAGGGTTTGAGGTTCTTCAAAGTTCAAACTAAGAAAATGGCGACCAAAAAGTCACAGTAGATCTCCGTGTAAGCATATATCATCTCCATGGAGACGAGCAGGCGGCGAACCCTCAACCAGAAAAGTTACATATTAGCATGAATAAAATTTTCCAGCTGAGAAAATAACATTGAAATCTGTCATCTATCTCTATACAATTTGCTCTTCTCGTTCTTCCAAGTTCAAACTAAGAAAATGGCGACCAAAAAAGTCACAACAGAATGCCATGTAAGCGTAAAACAAGCAGGCGGAGAACCCTCAACCAGAAAAGTTCCATAGCCTTTTATTTAGATTTCCAGCTGCAAAAATAACTCTGAAATCCCAGTTCATGTTGGAATATTATTGGCGCATCTGTTTGGCCTGAAGACGCCGTAAACACTGCACAAATGAATGCCTCGAGTGCTTACACGACGACCGTTTCAACGCAAAAACCGCTTCCACCATTCATCCCTCCTTCATTATTTCTCAGTTAAAAATACGCATGGAGTTTTTAGTGATTGTTTTTAATTATATTCCTACGCCGGCTCTAATTTGCGGGTCATTCCACCGCAGGAAATAGGTCCTGGAGCAGCAATCGTTACATCAGCTCGGTGTTGTTTGCATCTTGGCTCCAGTGTGTTTGTATGTGACATATGTGGAGGGACACAGTGGGAACAGTAATTAGATTTGGGCAAAGCAGCAAATGTGGAAAAGCATCTGTGCAAATATGGCACCAAATAAGCAAATGGGGCCCAGTGTGTGTGTGTGTGTGTGTGTGTGTGTGTGTGTGTGTGTGTGTGTGTGTGTGTGTGTGTGTGTGTGTGTGTGTGTGTGTGTGTGTGTGTGTGTGTGTGTGTGCGTGTGGTGTGGCGTTGTTTGCGAGTTTCTTTGCGTGGCGTGCGTCACATGCGTGCGTGCGTGCGTAGCGCCTGCAGACTGCATGAATCAGAGCGTGCGTGCGTGCCTCGTGCCAACAACGTGCGTGTACGTGCGTGTCCTGGTTTAGTCCTGTGTGTTTAGTCTTCTTTAGCCTGGTTTAGTCGTTTAGTCTTGCGAGTTTAGTTCTTCTTGGCGAGGGTCACAGGACATGGTTTAGTCCTGGTTTAGGCCTGGTTTTGTATTTTTTAGTCACGAAAAGTCCAGTTTAGTTCTTCTTTAGTCCTGCAGACTGTCATGAATCAGAGCTAGTGCAGCCTCTACAGCTCTTCCAACAACTGAAAATAAAACAGTTGAAAAGTACTCAAAATTCTGGTTTAGCCTTCTTTAGTCCTTCTTTAGTCCTGGTTTAGTCCTGGTCTTTAGTCCTTCTTTAGTCCTGGTTCAGTCCTGGTTTAGTTCTTGGTCCTGGTTTAGTCCTTCTTTAGTCCTTCTTTAGTCCTGGTTTAGTCCTTCTTTAGTCCTTCTTTAGTCCTTCTTTAGTCCTTCTTTAGTCCTGGTTTAGTTCTTCTTTAGTCCTGGTTTAGTCTTCTTTGGTTTAGTCCTTCTTTAGTCCTGGTTTAGTCCTTCTTTAGTTCTTCTTTAGTCCTGGTTTAGTTCTTCTTTAGTCCTGGTTTAGTCCTTCTTTAGTCCTTCTTTAGTCCTGGTTTAGTCCTTCTTTAGTCATTCTTTAGTCCTGGTTTAGTCCTGGTTTAGTCCTGGTTTAGTCCTGGTTTAGTCCTTCTTTAGTCCTGGTTTAGTCCTGGTTTAGTCCTGGTTTAGTCCTGGTTTAGTCCTGACTCTGGACTCCAACACGAGGCTGGTCCCTGAAGTCCTCAGAGTGATGGTGAGATGGTTCATATGGCACTAACATGACGGAGATGTAGTTCAACTGAAAATAAAATTGTTGAATTGTGAAAAGTCCTCAAAATGGCGCCTGTAAACTAGAGAATCAAACTCACATTTAAAACGGAGTCAGCAAAATTGAATTGGACTTTTCTTTTGGATTTTAGTTTTGAAACTCACACAGAATTTTGACTCCTGTCCCTTTTTGTGAGAAGGACCAGATATTCTACCATCTGAAATAAATGACCAAAAGTTGTTTGTTTCACATTAAAACCTTTTTTTTCAATTAACCAAAACACATAAATAAACCTGTGTCCTTACTGTGAGTGAGCTTGCCTCTACACAGATCTGTCTTGTAACTAGGCTTGGACATAGGACACCGCTTTTTGTCTTTATGGAGGTGATTCTCTTCGGTTTAGAGTCACATTTGTGCCTGTCGTATTCTGCTCGTTCATATATAATCGTGTTTTCAGTGTGAGGCTGAGTTCTGGGCGTGTCATCGTGTCATTGCCGTGTTAATGGGGAGACGGCTCAGTAGGTGAATGTTTAAAGGTTTTAAAGGTTAGATCTCATGATTTATTACGGAGCTGACGGTTAAGTGACATTTCATTTTCATTTTTTATTTATTTATTTCGAGCAGATTGTATCCAGTTCACTTAATGCACATTTTACATATTTTTTTTCTTATTTAAGCTCGAAAGGCAAGGGAAGAAGAACTATAGACACATACACATATATATACAAACATACATACAAATACAGGCCCAAAAGTCACTGACACTTTTAAATCTTCAGTAGCTCCTATAATTCTTAAGTTATACTCATCAAATTTCAGCAGTAGATAAACTGAACCTTCCAAGATTATTGGCAATATATACAGTTATAATTGTTCACTTACACTTGAACTTATCACTACTTAAACTAGGGGAAGTAAAAAACAAACCCGTAATGTAGTCAGCTTTATTTTGTACATTATTCTCAATGTTTCTTGTCTGTAAAACCCCTCACCACACACTTTATACACTTTTCTCACACAGGCATTAACATTTTCTCACATTTCTCTCTTGTTTAAACTCTCTCAAAGTTCAAACCTTCGTCGGTGTAGAACGTTTCATCGACATTGTGGGTTTTGTCGGGGAGAAAACTTGCAAACATACAGCACTTCAGAGTCACACTGCGATCCAACATTTATGTAAATTTGTCTGACACATTCTGTACTGTACAGGAGACACGGAGGAGACTGATGGACAATGGTCTACAGTCCCTCAGCCAATCAGGACGCAGAACACAATGGTCTACAGTCCCTCAGCCAATCAGGACGCAGAACACAATGGTCTACAGTCCCTCAGCCAATCAGGACGCAGAACACAATGGTCTACAGTCCCTCAGCCAATCAGGACGCAGAACACAATGGTCTACAGTCCTTCAGCCAATCAGGACGCAGAACACAATGGTCTACAGTCCTTCAGCCAATCAGGAAGCAGAACACAATGGTCTACAGTCCCTCAGCCAATCAGGACGCAGAACACAATGCGCACTCATACACTAAAAAAAACTGTGAGGCTGCACAATTTTAGGGACAGCTGTAGATCATCATCATCTAAACTTTGGTTGCAACCAGTAAAGAACTCCCTACATTGCTGAAGTATTTCACAAAAATTGGGACATAAACCAGGACTAAACCTTGATTAAACCCCAAGTGTGAACACAGCCACACAGCTTCAATATATGTAGTTTATTTTATTTTTTATTTGGATAGGGACCGATACAACAAACATAGATTAACAATTTAGTCATTTGAGGTATCACAGTGTAGCTCATTTGCAACTCCGGTCAAACCTGTTCAGGCCACACATTTACAACTTATTACCATCTAAGTGTGAGTGGCCAGTTAAAGTATAAATCCGTGTGCGTATCCCTGGAGTCCACATAATCAAATAGTCCCTCTAAACTTGTTTATTTCAGCCTTTTTTCGTTTCCTCGTCGACACACTCCGTTGACCCCGACGTCGCAAAACAAAGATTTCCAGGGAGAGTTGTGTGTTGTTTACACACAGCTGAGGGGTCGGCCATTTTGAAGCCGAGAGGGTGAAGATAGTGAACAACACGCTGCCGGGATCACCTGACTGCGCCTCTTATCTTGTGATCTCTGTTCCTTATCGCTGTGGCGTAGCTCTGGGGGTTGTCCCGTCTCCAAGCGCCAAAACACATCAAAGTGACAATGATTTCAACCGTATCTGAAGTCTGCTACCGTTCTGCCACCGCCCACGCACCCCCAGGTCTGTGTCTTTCACAATCAGAGCGGGGTAGAGTGGCCGAACGCTGTCCTGAAGTAAGAGTTATGCTGTTTAAAAATACTATTAGTCAAGCAGAAGTACAAAAATACACAAGTGAGTATCTGGACATGGTAAAAAGTCACATTTTTATAGCACTTTTCTACTTTCAAATCAGTTTACATCAAGGAACCACTCACCAATTCATACACCAGTGCGCACAGACACAGACAGGGTTAAGTGTCTTGCCCAAGGACACAACAACAGCAATCATTCATGTGTAGGAGCTGGAATCGCACCGCCAACCTGCTGTGAGACAGTGAGGATTAGGGTTGGGTTAGGGTTTCGAACCGCCAACCTTCTGACATAACTGATTTATATTTTGAACTTAATGTAATTGGAAGGTCAAAATAAAATAAAATAATGCTCTAAATAAATAAATATATATGTAAAAAAATGAAATCGTAGCTGAAGAAGTGGTTCAGGAAACACAAACGCTCACGTCATTTCATATTATTAACATGAAGCTTTTGTTAAAACCTGTAAAAGTAAAAGTACTGTTACTTTTTTACGACAGAGATGTAGTTCAACTGAAAATAAAATAGTTGAATTGTGAAAAGTCCTCAAAATGGCGCTAGAGAATCAAACTCATATTTAAAATGGAGTGAGATGAATTTTATTGGACTTTTCTTTTATTAGTTTTGAAACTCTCACAGAACACTGACCCCTGTCCCTGTTTGTGAGACGGACCAGATTCTTTCTGTGCCTCCATCTGAAATAAATGACCAACAGCCTGATGCATCTCAAATTAAAACCATTTTCAACAGATTTTAAAAGTCAAAGTCAAAAGTCTGTTGTCGAAAAACTGCTCAAACACATTGTCTCAAAAGTGACTGTACGTCCCAGCTGTGGTCACAGTTTCACCCCACGTCCCGTCTGTGGATGTCGTTCTGAGCAAGTGGGTTAAAGTGCAGGCCGGGGTGAAGTTTGACTTGACATTTGAGAGATACTGATTTGTGTCAGTGGCAGAAACACACTCATAACTTGTTTTTCCATTTATGAAATTAGTTTTTGAATTCTGAAATTAAGATGGGCCCGTGTGCTCGTCCTCCCCTCACTGTGTCATGGTTCGACGCAGTGACAGCCAGCGTTTTAGTGTTTTTTACAGTTTCAGTTGTGATCTTGTGTTGTACAAATGTTAAAATTGATTTGAAAATTGTGTGTAAATCTGGGTTTGCGTCCCCTAAAGTGAGCAAAATGTTTAAAATTGATTCAACCAGGAAGACGACTTCAAATAATGGAAAAATAAGAAAAGAAATGGCATTAAACTGCAATTGATTTGATTCATATTTTTTGAAATGTGACTCTGTTTTATGGGATAGTACCTGCGCTAAATATTTATGATAGTTTTACATCATTTGAGTGGCAGGTGGTGAAGAAAAGTGGGGGAAAAAAAGCAAAAAAAAATACAGGAAGTAGCAGTTCTAAACCAGTTATTCTACTTTTGTCACAACTGTCATCGACTCAGGGATGATTTACGCTCAAGAAAGACATTTTTTCTGACAGTTTACACCTTCATTTAACAAAATAAATGTGTTGTCTTTTATTTTTACTTGTCAGATCATAACTATTGCATAATTTAGACGGCTTTTGGCCCTTGTTTGCGTCGGTTGCTAGGTAACCACCTGTCACATGTGCTGTGTCCAACCAGGAAGTAAAATTATAACCTTCATTAAAATTACAAAACTAGACAAGACGAGGCAAGATGTTTGGTCAAATCTTGTACATCAGCAAGTAAAAGTATCACATGAAAAAATCTACTTAAGTAAAAGTGTTAAAGTACCCGTTTAAAAATGTACTTAAAGAGTACAAAGTGAAAGTATTTCGCTCTGATTTTGCATCACAGCTGAATCAGTTTTGTTTTTTTCTAGCTGTTTTTATTTTTTCAAATTGAACGTGTTAAAAATAAACCTTCAGCCGTTTCAGCAGGTCTCAGACAATAATAAAAAATACTTGTACTTTTCAGTTCTGTTCAAAAATGTAGTGGAGTAGAAAGTAAATGTAAAAAGAGTTTACTGAAAAATGTACTTAACCTTAAAGCGTCGGATGCTATCGCCACTGGTAGAGGTAATTGTGTGAAAAAAGGTAAAAGTACACGGTGATACTTCCTTTAACAGGATTTTTATGGCTAAAAAAAGAATAAAAGTCTAGGCGAGATATACTGGTCTATAATGTGCTCAGTCCTTAAAGCAGGAGCGTCAAACTCAAAATCATGGAGGCTAAAATTAAAAACTTGGACTAAGTTGCCAAACCAAATATTTACTGAAACATTTGAACAACATCCGCATGTTTTTCAGAAGGAGAGGATTAAATTTGAGTGAGGCGACAGGAGCAGATGCTAATAAGTGTCAACAGAAGTGGTGAGGGCTGGCGCCAACGTATTTGAAAAGCATTCTGGGATTCGTAGTATTAGCGGTGCATGGCGCCCGGGCCTGACTCTGACACTTCTGCCTCAAAGGGTTAAGTAAAGTACAGATACCTAAAATTTGTACTTAACTATAGTACTTTGCCTCTTTTATGTTTTAGTAAAATGAGTCGTCTGATCTGTCACGTGCCTTTAAAAATGTAACTTGCTTGTCTCCATGATACTTTTAATGCAGAAGTGTCCAAACTTTTTTGACCGAGGACCACATATTGAAACACATTTGAAGCAGAGGGCCACAGGGAGTCAAATGGTGCATTTAACACAGGTTTGACAGAGCGATTGTACCTTTAATAAGACCTGGAAGATTATTTTTAGGTCTGTGTCACACTGCAGTGTGATGTTACTCAGGTTTTAGAGGTAGTGCTGTAGTAAAAATACTTCCTGATCAATTGGGCCAGTTTAAGAAGAGGCATGAGGGCCAACAAAAAAGGGTCTGAGGGCCGCGTTTGGCCCCTGGGCCGTCGTTGGGACAGCCCTGGTTTAATGCTATACTGTGGAAAATCCCAGCTAAGAAATGCTATCTCCATGGAGACAAACTGGCAGCGAATCATCCCCCAGAAAATTTACACTGTGCATTCGAATCCAAACGATCCCTTGACTTGAGCGAGATGTTTGTGTGTTTCTTGTTATGTTTCTCTGTTTGGTGAGAAATACAATTCCAGAGCATTTCTATGGCGACAAGATCATTTTTCCTGCCAGATCAAATTTAAGCTCCTCAAATCAGCTTAATAATACATTGACCCGCGCCTGTGCGAATATCGCCAAAGACATTCTGCTTCTGTTAGTCAGATACGCAGGGACCAGATCATTACTGTCAAAGCTAATCCCGCTAATGTAGCCTCCTCTGACAGTAATCACACGGTTTACACCAGCCCCTTTCTTCCCTACACGTGCATACGATCTGTTTGTCTCTCTCTTTGGCTCCGAGCGATTTGGCCCCCAGCTCTGAGGCCCTCTGAGATGACACTCACGTTTTATCTTAATAGCTGCAGATTTTCACTGTACGCACACACAGCCGCTTCACTTCAATGTGGACCGCAGTCAAAGCTAAATATGTTAAAGATGGGACACAGGAAGCACATTCTCCAGATAAATGATGGGTGGGAATGTCAGTTCAGGGACTTCCGAATGTAGCAGACTCACGGAAAGGGTTATTAGAGTTTGACAATGCGAGAAAACGAGATCCAGGCTTTTGTTTAGTTGTAAATTTCAAAGTGAGGGCCTGATTTGTCTGTTATTAACATTCATATCTTGATTTACAGACGCAATATCGAAATAAAACCCCCAGGATCATGTAGAGCGAGTTAATACGAACATTTTAAGACCAAAATGACGAGTCTGACAGCAGCAGTTACAGAGAGAGGATCCACAGTTTTTCAATAGAAAGTGAATTGGAGCCGGAGTTAGTTGATGGAGCTGGAAGTGCAGCCCATGCTCACTTCTTCGGCGGCTAGCAGGTTAGCTACGTCCGTTTATATATACAGTCTATGGCTTGGACAAAGTTGTAGTTGTAGATTTTAGCTTTTTCAACATTCAAAAGTTAGAATATTTAGTTTTGAATTGTTAATCACTATGGAAACGGTCCTAATAACTCATGTTTCTGAAGCTCATGGATATACACAGCTGGTTTCACATCGTATCCTTAGTTTGGATTGATTACGATGCAGCTCATAGTCTTGAACAAAGCGTTGACACTTGAGATAGACGGATTTCTGTATTCGATCCCCGAGGTGCAGACAGGATTTTACGAACTATAAGTCGCACTTTTTTCATAGTTTGTCCAGTGATTTGTAGTGAAATCCAGAGTAAACTTGTTGCTTGTTTTTTATGCTTTAGTTTTCTGGTTAACTGTTAATATCTTGCTTTAACAAACCAGACTCAAATGCAACACAAAGAACAGTCAAACGTCTTAGTAAATACAACAGAAAGTGTCCTTTTAAACAGGTAATTCAGAATATGGTAAATGAATGAATGTCTTATTTAATATCAACGAAAATCTCTTCCACTTCTGGGATTCAAAAAGGGAAACAGGCGAAACCGGGAGAATAAACTCAGGAGCAGGTGACTCAAACAGGGATGAAAGGTTCAGAATTACAGAAATGCAAACAACAGATATTACAAATACAAAGCCAGTGTGTTGGTCAACAGTCCAGCCATGAGTGAACAGAAGTGAATATACAGACGACCCCGGGCTGATTAACAAAACGAGAGGCAGCTGCAGGGAAAACAGGGACGTAACAAAAGAAGAAGGACCAGAACAGGCTGGAAAACGGAGCTGGAATCGGGATAAACATGTAAAGAGGCAGAAGTATGACACGTATTCAGTTTGTTGTGTATGTGTTATGTTAGTGTGATGTACTGATATTCAGCCTGTTCTTCTCTATTTTATTCTTATTATTATAACTTGCCTTTAAAGATAAAATGTCTGTTCTTGGTCTTAGATTTTGTAGAATATATGTACCCAAAAAAATGCGACTTATACTCCAGAGCGACTTATATATATGTTTGTTTTTTTTTCTTCATTATTCTGCATTTTTTCTGGTGCGACTTATACTCTAGAGTGACTTATATATATTTTTTCTTCATTATTATATATATTTTTTCTGGTGTGACTTATACTCTAGCGTGACTTATATATATTTTTTTCTTTATTATTATATATTTTTTTCTGGTGTGCCTTATACTCCATAGCGACTTGTATATATGTTTGGGGGTTTTTTTCTTCATTATTCTGCATTTTTTCTGGTGCGACTTATACTCTAGAGCAACTTATATATTTTTTTTCTTCATTATTATATATTTTTTCTGGTGTGACTTATACTCCAGAGCAACTTATATATTTTTTTTCTTCATTATTATATATTTTTTCTGGTGTGACTTATACTCCAGAGCGACTTATATATATATTTTTTTCTTCATTATTATGTATTTTTCCATTGGTGCGGCTTATACTCCAGAGCATCAGGCGCACCACACAATCAGAAGTGCATAAATACAACAATAGTTTACAGTTAAACAGCTAAAGTGCAAGTAAAGGCAAGTCCATAAGAGATGTTCTGGAGGAATAAACAAGCTTTTAAATCTTCTGGTTCTACATCTGGGCTCAAAGCGTCTGCCAGAGGGTGGTAGAGGCTTGAACTCTGAGTGAGCAGGATGTGCCATTACTTTCCTGGCTTTATTCACAGACCTGGTTTTAAACAGGTCCAAAATGTCATTACACTGAATCCCATTGATTTTTCCACACTCTTTGGCAGCGTTATGTAGCCGGGTACGATTTTTGAGGTTTAACAAATTAAGAAAACGTTAAAACAGACTCAGCAAAGCAACTGTGGAACATTTTTCTGAAGACACGATCGTCATTCAGAAGATTATGAGGGAGGATGAGTGATTAGCTGTACTCATGCCTCTGTCTTAGTCTCTGTTTTTTGCAGTTGTAGTATAATAATTGCAATTCAATACACAAATTGTCCTAAAGTGCAAGGAGAAACTGTACTTTGGGTCAGCTCAAGTCTCAACAAAAACAAGTCTCAAAAGCGCATATTTTCTCTCTTTTTACACGACAGGAACAACTCTGAGCGAGGTGATGGAGTGTTCTATAGAGGCAGGTTTGTGCTAACGTTTCATCACTGTCAACGACTCACCAGATCACATTCGCAGTGTGTGTTTGGGTTGTAGTAGTTGTAGGCGAACAATCGTCTCCAAACTAAGGTGGCGTTAAGGTTATCGATCTTGCATTTTCAGTTTTGCATGTTTCTGTTGCTAAAACGTGTGTTCGTACTCCACAGATCTGACCTGTACCTCGGCATGTTGCTTGTTTGTCTCCGCTGCGATGTAGACAAATAGAACGTTGAATGTTTCAGGCCGAGCAATAGCATCTCCATGGAGACCAGCAGCTAGAAAACCCTCAGAAAAGTCACACAGTACACCTTTAAATACCACATAAACATCAAATAGTCTGGGTCTTGTCAAAAAATGAAATACTCTGAGCAAAATGAACATAGTAAACTCTGGTCAGTGGTGGAAGAAGTACTCACTGTTGTTTTTTAAGTAAAAGTACAGATACCAGAGCAAAGAAATATTCAGGTAAAAGTAAAAGTATCACATGGAAAATCTACTTAAGAGCTTCATGTAGCTGAATAAATATAAATGTGTTTCGTTAGCGTGTTGTACTGATATTCAGCCTGTTCTTCTCTATTTTATTCGTATTATTATAATTTGCCTTTAAAGATAAAATGTCTGTTCGTGGTCTCAGATTTTGTAAAATTAGTTTCTCCAAAAAATGCATGCATAATGCATTTGCATTATTATTTATGCATTTTTGGCTGGTGCAACTTATACTCCAGAGCGACTTATAGTCCAGAAAATACTGTATCTATTTAAAAATGCACTCAAAAGTAAAAGTATTTCATGCAGATTTTGATTTAACAAAGCTTCAAATGTAGTGATTTTGTTAAAGATTTGAGCTGAATTTTGTTCCGCTGAAACAACAGATTTTTTTCTAGCTCTTTTTATTTGTGTCTTTTTATTTTCAAACTATGAACATGTTAAAAATAAACCCTCAGCAGGTCTCAAACTAGTATTTATTATTTAGTATTGTTAAAAAAATGTAGTTGAGTAGAAAGTACAGATACTGCTCTCAAATGTAGTGAAGTAAAAGCCAAAAGTATCCACAGCAAAATCCACAGTACAGGTACCTCAGATTTGTACTTTACTGCTTTTACATGATTACGTTCCACCTCTAGTTCTACCTCTGCACACGGCTCCATCCTGCCTGAAAATAAATGAGCACTGTCTAATCCCATCCGAATTGAAACGTGCAGCGGATGTGTCTCTTCAGTTGTGTTTTTTACTCTCAAATGTGATGTTCTGTGGCCGGATTCTTTCTAACGTCTATCGAAAAGAAAATAACACGACACCACCACATGACAATAACATAATGAAACTGTCATTCGCTTTGGGAGACGGAGGCTGCAGTAAGTAAACCGTAATCGCGCTAAAATTGACTACATTTCATGGCAACGCAGATTCTTCATCATAACTTCCCCCCTCTGAGGAACCATGGGACGCACCTTTTGTCTCATAAAACTACAGGCTTTAAAATCCCCAGAGGCTCCAGCAAACGGGGCCAAGCGCAGGAAATGAGACTTTAAAATAACCATATATGTCATTTTAACGAGTTTTAATGTATTTACTTTGATATAGATTGTTCAAGATATGTATTAATAACTATAAGTTTTCCTATCTTTGTTATAAAAAGGCAAATTACCAGTGAAGTGAAATGATTTTGATTTGAAAATAAGAAACAAAGCTTGAGAAGGTTCCACATTTTAGGCCAAACTCGTACGCTAAAATTATAAATGATTGTCAAAACTAAATCTGTCATTAACTATAACTATAATGCAAATTTCTATATAAGGCAATGCATTCATGATGTCCAGTGGTTTCAAAGGTAGTCATTTGGACAATGGGCATGTTTTGTTTTTAATAATAATAATATAATTTTAATTAAAAAAAAAATAAAATAATGATAATAATATTTTTAAAAACATTTATAATAATAATAATAATAATAATAATAATTGGTTTTATTTAGTGCTTTTCACTGTAATTCAAAGACTTCACAATAGCACCAAAAAAAAAAAGACAGGAGAGACAACAAGTAGCAGGTATTTGTGGATGTTATAGGCCATTCAATTCAGTTTTATTTATCTAGTAAATAGCACATTTAAAACAACTTCAAGTGCTTCACATTAAAAGTTAATAAAAACACATGCAGATAACACGATACATAGGCAAAATAAAACACCAAGATGTGGGTTTTTGGTCTAGTCTTAAACTGCGTCAAGACTGAGAGGATCTAACAGGCAGAGGGCGCTGGTCCAGAGTCTGGGCGCTGCCACAAAAAAGGCTCTGTCACCTCTGGTCTTGAGTCTGACTTTGGTTGGAGTATAGGACTGAAGTAACTCCCTCAAATAAAGAGGACCTATAGAGCGCAGACAGGACCCATAGAGTGCAGACAGGACCTATAGAGTGCAGACAGGACCTATAGAGCGCAGACAGGACCTATAGAGCGCAGACAGGACCTATAGAGTGCAGACAGGACCCATAGAGCGCAGACAGGACCCCATAGAGCGCAGACAGGACCCCATAGAGCGCAGACAGGACCCCATAAAGCGCAGACAGGACCTATAGAGCGCAGACAGGACCCCATAGAGCGCAGACAGGACCCCATAGAGCGCAGACGGGACCCCATAGAGCGCAGACGGGACCCCATAGAGCACAGACAGGACCTATAGAGTGCAGACTTTTAAACAGGCTATGAGGAAAAGGTAGGTTTTGAGCCGTTTTTTGAAGGCACTTAGTGAGTCTGAGTTTCTGACGTGGCAGTGGAGAGAGCTCCACAGTTCCTGAAGGCTCGGTCCTAAGGTCTGGTGCTTTGGTGTGACTGTGGGAGTGAGGAGGGTGGAGTCAGCTGATTGCGATGGGGCTGAAGGAGGTCAAAGAGGTATAGAGAGGCCTGCTTATGGAGGGCTTTGTAGGTGATCAGGAGGATCTTGAAGTTGATGCTGTTGGATGAGGTGCAGAATGGAGGTGATGTGGTCTCGTGAGCGGGCGGCAGAGTTCTTGAACGCCAGTCAAAGAACGTTCATAAAGGAGGTAGGGATGAGAGTTTGAGCAGTGGAGGTGGAGAGGGACGGGCGCAGGCGGCCATTTTTACGGAGGTGGATGAAAGTGTAACAGATGTGTGGTCGAAGATGAGTCTGAGGTACTGGTCTGAGGAGCT
Source organism: Periophthalmus modestus (assembly GCA_019594935.1). Classification (NCBI taxonomy): domain Eukaryota; kingdom Metazoa; phylum Chordata; class Actinopteri; order Gobiiformes; family Gobiidae; genus Periophthalmus; species Periophthalmus modestus. Next base: position 3,690,363 of record JAIEZT010001328.1, read on the forward strand.
AGAATTTATACTGCGCTAAGGAGAAGAGAGGAGAAAATTGCCCTAAACTTATATCGACCGACTTGCTAAGCTAATTTTTGTTGTTCTTTTGTACTGAGAAACCCATAAAACATAAGTATAAAGTATAAACTCTACTTCCTTACATCTTCATATTGAAAATGACTTCCTGATGGCCGCTGGGACATCCTGATCTTTTTGATTCTTCGCAGCTATCATCAACACTCCCTGGGGGTTCTGATGCTAACTGTGGGCACTGCTCCGTCTGAAGCTCTGTTACTCAAGCAAGACTTTAATCTGAGCTTTGTTTTAACACAGTCGAACCATAAAGAGCTCATTTGTGCTGTTAAACAAGTCTCTCACACATGAACCCACAGTCACAAGCTAGCTATCGTCACAGTTTTTATCAGTTAGTCATTCTCACCCTTTTTTTCATATTAAACGGGACCATAAACATTGACCTCAGACTGTTGAAAATGTGTTCTTTAAATCCATTTTGTACTTTTTCTTGAGTCTTACTTACTTCCTAACTTATTTAACAGCGTTTGCTAATGTGTGTGTGTTGTGTCACCATGGTAACTGCTGAAAATTACACCATAGACATAGAACACCCCATTGAACACCCAATTGTTTCGCCTTTTAGCATATTTAACTCTTTCAAGAAGGAGTCAAACTGCTCAAACATGCAGGAATGAAACAGTACACCACTCAAGCCATCTTTTTTTATACATCTTGCGTGTATATTTTGTACTGAGTGTGATTTTGTTTATGTTTTGTGGCCGTGTACTACGTTCCCGGGGGATGGAGACGGGTTGCCATGGCAGCAGATCAAATGTTGCTCGCGTTCCAGTGATGTGTTTTCGTTCAGGAGTTTGTGAGTTGGTACATCGCATGTTTCTTTGCTTTGGATTCTCGTGCAGAGGCCAGACGAGGACAGCTCATCATTTTGGAGCAGATCACGCAGCTCTGAGTCATAAAACAAGAGATGCATTTAAAACTAAGTAAAAGTGTGAGCGATTTTCTCAATGTCCCGAAACTCTGTCAGACGCAGCTGCCGTATCACGTTAATGTAATCAGAATGACAAAAGATAGATTCTCTGCCTGATTTGTGTAAAGAGTCACGTTTGTGTTCTTATTTCCGTCATATTTCTCTTTGAAGAATAAGGAATGTTTATAATTTTTCCAGATGTCCAGATAACTCACATGATGCTAACGCTTGCTTATATAGCAGGCTGTAAAGCTGCACTATGTAACTTTTCTAGCAGAGGGCCCCCACCTGCTTGTCTCCATGGCGATGTTGTTGCTTTGCTCAGAATGTGCATGAGGTTAAATATATATCTTTTCTTTATTAGTTTTTATTGCTGAGGAAGTACATACTTAGCTCTTACAAACCGTTAGCATCTAGCTAGCTTTCACACGCTTGTATTTCCGTCTGTTTCTTATATAGAGCAGTGGTCCCCAACCTCCGGCCCGGGGACCAGTACCGGTCCGTTACGGATTTGATACCGGGCCGCACAAAAACAGTAAATAATTAATCAGCGACGCATCTTCTCTGACGTAACTTTCGCCCGTCCCTCATGACACGATAATAAGCTTGTCAATAGATTTATAATGAAAATCCTGACAGTAAATCTCCACATAAATCCATTTGATATAACGGCGAGTTTATTATATGTGTGCTGGATCTGCTCTTGTCTCCACGATGACGTATCTCGTATAACGCATCAGACACATCGCCCAAAAGTAGAGCCACAAACTCGTGAGAATGAGCCAAAAACAAAAGTCTTTGGAGAACATTTTCGCAATGTTGAAAAGGCCAAACTGAGAAGCCAGAAGAGGAGCCTACGACCTCCAAGAAAAAAAGATCAATTTAACAGATGACAACAGGAGTCCTACTTAAAATATGTGAGTCTCACGCGTCGATTCGGCTCTTTGTAATATGTGGAGAAAAGCGAACGAGGCAATGAAACCTTCAAAACTGCTTTGGCACATGGAGACTAAGCACCTGGATTAAAAGATAAGCCTTTAAAGTTTTTTTTTGAAAGAAACAAACATGAACAAGAAGGAAAGAAGAAACAACCACAGGGCTCCCACTGATTCAGCGGTTTAGTGAGCTGTCTTTTTTATGCACTTAACTTACTTTAACTTTTTCGCCATATTTATCTGCCACGTGTAGTCCAAGAACATAAAACCTACATCATTCAGGTTCGTGGTGCAAAAAAGGTTGGGGACCCCTGATAAAGAAGGCTTTCAGTCTGGTCACCACTCCCTCCGTCGTGTTTCCAGCCAGGCTCAAACACGGTCGTCCAATCAGATTTGTTTCTCTCAGTGAAGGAGCTCATTGGTCACCCATCATTTTGAACAAAATCAAGTTGACTTTAGCGCTTTGCTCATGATTCTGCAGAAATTCGTGATGTTTTTCAGTCCCATGTGACATTTTTTTCCCTTTCTTTCGTTCCTCGTAAGCAGCCATGTTTGTTTTGATACCAGCAGACCATGGCTAAGCTCCGCCCTCCCCCTCAGCACCCAGGAAGTATCCACTGTGCAACCTGTAAATCAACTCAGTATACTTAGATTTAGGATAAAGTAACGTATTTTTTCTTTCATCATGCGAGTGTCTGGTTTCAATATATGTTCTGTTTTCAAGAAAAGATAGAGCTTTGCCAAGAAGGTTTCACATTATGGAAGATCCGTGGAGAGCCAAGCCACATCATAACCATGCATGTTTTTGATGGAAGCGATAAAAACATTTGTATATGTTTAATAAATGCACCAAAAACTCCAGACACAACACCTCCATGTCAGTGTACGTACAGTATACTTATGATTTTTGCAGTGTAGATGATTTTTTTCTTGCCTGACGAGCCAAAACAGGAGGGTCTGGACCACGGAGCAGCAACAAGAGACAAAAACAGTCACATTTTGAGATGTTCCATTCATGACCGCTAATTTGTTGCATATGTTTCTCAAATGCGAAAGACAACTCCTCTTGAATATCATTGTGTCATTCAGAAAAAAATCTAATAACTTATTTTACCTCAGATTCATAGAGTGTGATGTTTTGCTGTTTTTCTCTCTTCAGTTTCATGTTTTCCTTTTTTTCTTCTCAAAAGCAGCCATTTTTGTTTTGATACGAACAGACCATGCATGTCCTTGATTGGTTAATCCACCTGTCAATCACGCCCATCTGAACTCGGGGAGTGTTATTGTAAGTACTGGAGAAGAGTGTGTTTCTGATCTATCAAGTACTACTCCTACTGCGAATACAAGAACGATAGTCGTGGGACAGACCTGTGATTCGGTCTTTTTACCTTCTCGTTCCAGGGCGGGGCTCCATGCTTCTCTAAACTGGACTTCGCGGTGGCGTGGTTTATCGTATTGACCCAATGCATGGATCTATTCTCACACATAAGGCGCACTGGATTATAAAGCGCACTGAACACTGTGGGTCACACTCACTTAGTCCACTTAGTCATACAGTCTATAGGCGCATTAAGCGAAACAAAACAGTCAGATTACGACATCAAACATGCCCGAATCCCTCTCGTCATTATCCGAGTCCGTCTCGCTGCTGTTACTTAGCTGTTCAGTGATGATTTTGACTGTCCTGAAACTCGGACGACACTTCAGCCGCTCACTCCTCTTCTCCTCGTCCATCCAGACCTTTGCTTTAGCCTCGATGATGACGCCTGGTCGGAAACTTTTCTTTTGGCGAAGTCTTCCTCTTGAAAATGACCGTGGGTGGTAGTTTCTGGCCATTAGCCTGGGAACCGAGAACTACAGTGAAAGATGACGTCTCGTTCCCTGTGGTGTGAATAGATACCGTACTGGCCCCTGTTTTCTCCACAGTTCATGCAGGTGAGGGGTCTCGTCCATGTTGCTGATGTGTTTTGGCCGGAACTCCTTTTCAGTGATGTTCTTCTTGCCGTTTTGGTGTCCTTACACACATATTACTCCACGAGGCTCTTGACTACGGTAGCTGAAATGCTCCGACAACCCTATCAAGCGGTGCAGCTTCGTAGGTTATAAAGCGCATTGTCAATTTTTGAGAAAATTAAAGGATTCTATAGCCCGAAAAATACGGTAGTTTGTTTTTATATCTAGAAATGAAACTTAGACCATATAAAGAAGTGGACTAAGTGAGTGTGACGTCACCACAGCGTTCGGCTCCAGTCAAATGAAGCTTGTCGAGGCCAGAGCAGTTATAGCGGCCATTTTGGAGACGAGTTCCATATTTGGAATTCCAACTGCCAGTATCATAGCAACCAAAGAGCCAATCAGGAGCGAGGTTGTTGAAGGTAACGTTTGGACACAGATGCCAAATTAAATCCTTGCTCTACTTCATCTGGTGTTGTGTGTTGGTTTATAAACATGATTCTTTTGGGAGTTTATTATAACAGTAACCATGGCGATAAAATGGAGGTGAGGTGGTTAGCGGTCTTGCCTCATAACAGTAAGGTGACTAGTTCAGATCTCTGGATAATGTGGCGCTTTTTTTTTTGTGTGGAGTTTGCATGTTCTCTTTGTGTCTAGAAGTGATTGGTTGATCGACGTTATTTCATTAAAAAGTATTGATTCCCATGCAAAATAAGGAATACTCAAATAGAAATATCTCTAGTTTTTTTTTTTTTTTTTGGTAAAGGTTCATTCTGTCTCCCGGTTTAAAGTTTAGCATTTCTTCTTTTTTTTTTTTTAATGATTATTATTGTTATTAATGTATCCTTATTAGTATTACTAGTGTAATTATTTCTCTTTTTCTTTCTATTCTTAGCAATGCTGTCAATCAAACCTGTTGCTAATGCTAGCAGGAGCAAACTCAGGTAACAAACGCGTCTGATTTGTCTGTTATTTATGTTCATATCTTGATTTACGGACAAAATAGTGAAATAAAAACACCTGGATCATGTAGAGGGTTAATATGAACATTTTAAGACCAAAATGACGAGTCTGACAGCAGCAGGTACAGAGAGAGGGGTGAGGGTTTTTCAATAGAAAGTGAATTGGAGTCAGAATTGATGGAGTTGGAAGCGCGGCCATGATCGCTTCCTATTTGGAACGCAGCGGCTAGCAGGTTAGCCAAGTCCATTTAAATATACAGTCTATGGAATGAAAATAAACTAATCCTTGGTCTGAAAAAATCATTTATCAAAACCAAAAACCAGATGAACCTCATTTTACCGTTTTATGGATCTGCCTTGAAACAGTGTGAACGTTTGACAAACACATCAGCAGCACTTCCCTGGAGGAGTCATCTCACTTTGCATCTTCCAAGTGTCAGGTTCCTGTATAATAAATGAAGCTGCAGTTCTCCACGTGGCCTCCAGGGTTTGTTTTGTGCAGGTGCAGCTCAGTCATGGAAAGATCTGAGGAGAATATGAGCTGTCAGCGCACTGCGGATGTGTTATGTGTCAGAGGTATTCTTCCTTGGAGTGCAGTGCTTGAAGCTGTAATGGGCCTTTCACAGTGGAATATAAACTGTTCAACACCTTCTTTATAATGTAACTGGTTTCGATAGATGTATGTGCTCTAGAACTGAGACGGGGAGAGGCATTTTGGTTATTTTGCTTTACAATAATGGAATATATTTGAAGAACGAGCTAAATTGGATACTTTGGTGCCACTAATGCAATTTAATAATCTGGTAAGGACCTTGTATATTCACATCTGCTCCTGTTTTTAGTGTTTTAAATGGACTTATAATATATCGTATTTTCCGGACTATAAATCGCACTTTTTTCATAGTTTACTCAGATGCGGAAAAAAAAAAGATAATAATATAAATTTCTCCAAAAATTCTACTTATATATGTTTTTTTCTTCATTATTATGCATTTTTTGACAGGTGCGACTGATACTCCAGCGCGACTTATACTTCTGAGCGACTTTTATTCGTTTTTTGTTTGTATTTTTCTGTATTTTGAACAAGTGACGAAAAGGAGAGTCTGAGTGCTCTCACTGGATCTACCCTATTTTCTATAACTTACTATTGTAGCATCGTAGTTAATGTAGCCGTAGCTAATCGGGCTAATGAAAGTTTAAATAAAAAAACAAGTTAATTTGCTAAAACAGATAAATCTCATTTGGAAAAAAAAAAATTTTCCAAAACCCAAATCTATCTAAAGTGCAATGCAATAATCATTTCATCTTTCTTTGATCAAATTCACTCCACTGCTATTTTTTTTTATTAAAATCATTTCAAAACTGTGATATTTTATTCAAACAAGAAACTATTCGTATCTAATTGTCTGTTTTGTTGTTTTCTCCTTAGTTTGACTGTAATAAAATACTAATTAGATTGGCAATTTATGTGTGGAAACCAAATACAGCGTCTCCGTGGAGTCTTATTATGTCGAAAACCTGCATGAGATTTTTACAGTTTGGCAGTTTATTTCAGTGTTCTCTCAAATGTTAATGTGTTTGAAATGTGGACTCCAAATGAGATGTGAAAATACACTTGCAAATCTAAAATCAAATCAAAGTATGTGTCAGAAACTCGGGTTGTAGTATCGAAACGAGATACTCATTTGAGCAGGTATCACTTCTAAAAATGTCACGTTCACGAGACAGAACTGAAACTTTCCTGGATGTCGTTAGAATGATCTTGAGCTGTATCAGAACAAGTATAAGACACGTAGACTAGCATACAGTTGTCCCTCGCTGTATCACGCTTCACCTATCGTGGTTTCGCTGTTTCGCAGATTTTTTTACATGCTTTTTTTTTTTACAGTGTATGAGCGTGCATTGTGTTCTGCGTCCTGATTGGCTGAGGGACAGTAGACCATTGTGTTCTGTGTCCTGATTGGCTGAGGGACTGTAGACCATTGTGTTTTTATGTCCTGATTGGCTGAGGGGACTGTAGACCATTGTGTTCTGCGTCCTGATTGGCTGAGGGACTGTAGACCATTGTGTTCTGTGTCCTGATTGGCTGAGGAATTGTAGACCATTGTGTGTTCTGCGTCCTGATTGGCTGAGGGACTGTAGACCATTGTGTTCTGTGTCCTGATTGGCTGAGGAATTGTAGACCATTGTGTTCTGCGTCCTGATTGGCTAAGAGACTGTAGACCATTGTGTTCTGCTCCTGATTGGCTGAGGGACTGTAGACCATTGTCCATCAGTCCCTCCGTGTCACATACAGAATGTGTCAGACAAATTTACTTAAATGTTGGATCAGTGACTCTGTGCTGTATGTTTGCAAGTTTTCTCCCCGACAAAACCCACAATGTCGATGAAACGTTCTGCACCGACAAAGGCAACACCGACGAAGGTTTGAACTTTGTGTTTAAACAAGAGAGAAATGTGAGAAAATGTTAATGCCTGTGTGAGAAAAGTGTATAAAGTGTGTGGTGAGGGGTTTTACAGACAAGAAACAGAGAGAATAATGTAAAAAATAAAGCTGATACTTATTTTTGTTATTTTTAGAACGCACTTCCCGATCCACTCGTTCCTCTGTGAACCCAAATTGCTTCGTTCCAAAAAGATCCTTGGCCTTTACTCAGTCGACCTTTTCTTTTCAAACCATTAGATAGAGGAATCAGCTCCAGACTGTCTGAAACAGTCCGAAACAGTCTGTAGATTTGTATAACTTCACTAGAAATTTGAAAAGGCACATTTTAGATAACCAAATATGTCGACATCACTGTAGTTCATTTGTCCTGTTGTGTTTCGGTGTAAAAACCTGCACATACTGATGTTTTTATGTGTTTGGACTGAAGGAAACATCATAAACTGGACATACAGACATTTATTGTATTTTCCTCCTAATGTTAATGATGAACTGATTTAGTTTTATCATGTAACTGTAATGAAATGTGTGTTTTAATGTGTGTTCATCTGCCCAGGGACTGAAGAGGGGAAACAGCAGGAGATAAATCTGGTACAAATCATCTTTTCTTTTGTAAGATTAATGAAAAGAAAGAAAGAAAGAAAGAGTATCTATTCCTTACTACGTCTGTGCAATCCTTCAGTCCAGGTATGATTCATAGTAAAACTCAAAACTGAAGAGCAGCGAAACGTCTTCACTCTTGCAACTTTTTATCCAGTTAATTTGAATTTTTCTTTTACTATTCCAAAAATCTTAATATCGTGACCACACTACTGCAAACTAGACCTAAAAATACATTTCCAAATCAGAATATTAATCATAAAAACCATACTTTTTCGATAGAGTAGCATCATTTCCCTTCTGCGCGTCTGTGTTCCTATTATTACTTCTGCTCTTATGAGTCAGACTGTGCAGTGACAGATCTGTCCTGAGCCTTCACTCAGCTGTCACTCTCCTTTAGACCAGACGCTCCAAACCAGTGACGCCGGCGCTGCTTCCCCTCAGGCGAAGCCCCGCCCTCCCCCTCAGCAACCAGGAAGTATCCACTCTTCAACCTGTCAATCAACGCCGCACACTGCAAAAATGGAAAGAAATAAGCGACATATTCATTCTAGTTTTGTGTTTCAGTATCTGTTCCCTATTCAAGAAATGATCAGCTACTAAATGAAAAGGTTCGATCTTTGCTTTGCTAAACATGTTCTAGATTATGGCAGATCTGTGGAGAGTCAAGCTACTCTTAATAACACGACATGTTTTTGATGGAAGCAGCGCAAACATCTATACAGTGCTCCCTCGTTTATCGGGGGGTCACGTAAAACCCCCGCACGAAATCAAGTATCACTTTGTTTTTTACACTTTTCTACACACATTTTCCCTCACATTTGTACAGTTTTCTCAAAGTTTTCTCACCTTCGTCAAAGTGCAAAACGTCGGTTCCTTTGTTGGTCGACAACGTTTCATCGTGGGGGTTTTGTCGGGGAGAAAACTTGCAAACATACAGCACTTCAGAGTCACACTGCGATCCAACATTTATGTAAATTTGTCTGACACATTCTGTACTGTACAGGAGACACGGAGGAGACGGATGGACAATGGTCTACAGTCCCTCAGCCAATCAGGACGCAGATCACAATGGTCTACAGTCCCTCAGCCAATCAGGACGGAGAACACAATGGTCGTTCATACCTGTAAAAAAAAAAAAAAATCCAGAACACAATGAGAACCGCGATAGCCAGCGAGGACAACTGTAGTTTAAATGGTCTACATCCCTCAGCCTACATCAAAGACAAAGAAATCAATCGTGCTACGCGATATGCTAACAGGTGTAGAACGATTATGCAAAAGTAAGACTCAGCCAAGTAGAACACATTTAAGTCAGACCTAGAACTGAAGAATCTGGCTGTGTATCTGTTTAATAAATGCACGAAAAACTCCAGACAAAACACCTCCATCGAAACAACCCATTTCAGCGTATGTCTGTCTGTATGTAACACTATACTGTTGATTTTTGCAGTATAGATGATTTTTTCTTGCCAAAACAGGAGGGTCTGGACCACGGAGCAGCAACAAGAGACAAAAACAGTCACATTTTGAGATGTTCCATTCATGGCCGCTAATTTTTTGCATATGTTTCCCAAATGAGCAAGACAACTCCTCTTGAATATCGTTGTGTCATCCACAAAAAGATCGATAACTTACTTTACCTCAAATTCATAGAGCAGTTTTTCAATCCTCGGTTTAAATTTTTCGCTCTTTTAACTCGTAAATCGCCATTTGTTTGTTTGTTTTCGACACAAATGGGCCATGCGTTTCTCTGATTGGTTAATCGTCCTCTGAGTCATGCTCGTTGGAAATCGGTGGAGGCACGATTCAGTTCCAGACCCACACGCCTTAGGAAAGTACTGTAAAAGTGTGTGGTCCTGGCTGCTCAGACTCAACCTGATAAAAAGCAGATATTGTCACTACCTTGGCTTCATCACGTTTATTCTCTCAGTTTTGACTTGTTCACTGGAGCAGAAACACGCTGTGGCCTGCAGGGGGCGGCAGGTTTGAGTCAGGGTCACTGGGGTCCTGTGTGGTTTTGATGACTTGTCCGACTGTCCACTGGCTCTGCTCACGTCCTCTGCAGAAAACCAGTGGGATATAATCTGTGTAATCCCTCAGTCGTCCAGGTCTGACCCATCGCAAACAGAAAACAAAATCGTTATAGGAGTGAAGACGCTTCGCTGCTCGTCCAGAGCTGGACACTGCCTTAAATCTGTCTGAGGGGAGGAGCTTACACTGCTGGACACATCTATTCAGTTTTGAGCCTGAGTATATCATAGTCATTCAGGGCTAATGAGGAGCTTCACACCTATTAACATCCCGGCAACCATATTGTTCTCTTTGTTTCTTCTGTCTGTCTGCTTTGGGTTAAGGGTGGGGTTATAGCTAGGGGATAGATGATGTCGCCACCTATTAGCATCCTGATTCACCACATTGTGAATTGAGGAGCTAACTACACTGAAACTCAAAACATCTATTCAAATTTGCTACCCTAAGTGCCACTAATGAGTGATTTCACACCTATTAACATCCCGGCAACCATATTGTTCTCTTTGTTTCTTTGTCTGCTTTGGGTCTGAGGATAGATGTACAGTAAAAAGTATTTCACTCAGATTTTGAGATCTAATAAAGCTTCAAATGTAGTGATTTTCTTAAAGATTTTTTCAACAGAAACAACTGAATCTGTAATTTTTCTGTTTTTATTTGTATATTTTAGTTTTGTTAAAATTATGAACATGTTAAAAATAAAAACTCAGCTTTTTCAGCAGGTCTCAAACAATAACGGAAATACAAATACTATACTGGAAGTACAGATACTGCTCTCAAATGTAGTGAAGTAAAAGTAAAAAAGAACCCACCTAAGATACTTTTCGCCCCTTTTTATAATAAATTGCATCTTTCACTTGGGTTTTTTTTTTTTTTTATTATCTGGAGTGTGTAAATCCCAGCTTCCTAAACGTGACCCAGTACATTTTGTTCCTTTGCTCCGACTGTGTGTCTACATGACCCACTTCGTACACTTTGCATCCTCCAAAAGCCTTTATCTCTTAGCAACACGTCCCACCGTGAACCAGCGATGGTGGAAAAAATATGAAACCATCAGCAAATCTAATGTAAGAGATAAGACGACAATATGAATCACCTGAACGACCTAAACCATACAGAGGACAGGTGTCGCCATGGAGACGGTGAAGAAGCCGTGAACTTAAACTGTGAGGGACTAAACAGAAACTCCATGAAAACTGGTAGAAGAAACATTTTTGGGTGAATTTATGCACCAACATATACAAGCATGGGACTATTCTGGGACTAAACCAGGACTAAACCAGGACTAAACCAGGACTGAACTAGGACTAAACTAGGACTAAACCAGGACTAAACCAGGACTAAAAAACAGGACTAAACCAAGACTAAACCAAGACTAAACCAGGACTAAACCAGGACTAAAAAACAGGACTAAACCGGGACTAAACCGGGACTAAACCAGGACTAAACTAGGACTAAACCAGGACTAAACCAGGACTAAACCAGGACTAAACCAGGACTAAACCGGGACTAAACTGGGACTAAACCAGGACTAAACCAGGACTAAACCAGGACTAAACCAGGACTGAACCAGGACTAAACCAGGACTAAACCGGGACTAAACTGGGACTAAACCAGGACTAAACTAAAAACTACGACTAAACCAGGACTAAACCAGGACTAAAAACCAGGACTAAACCAGGACTAAACCAGGACTGAACCAGGACTAAACCCGGACTGAACTAGGAACTAAACTAGGACTAAACCAGGACTAAACCAGGACTAAAAAACAGGACTAAACCAAGACTAAACCAAGACTAAACCAGGACTAAACCAGGACTAAACCGGGACTAAACCGGGACTAAACCAGGACTAAACTAGGACTAAACCAGGACTAAACCAGGACTAAACCAGAACTAAAAAACAGGACTAAACTAGGACTAAACAAGGACTTAACCAGGACTAAACTAGAACTAAACCAGGACTAAACCAGGACTAAAAAACAGGACTAAACCAGGACTAAACCAGGACTAAACTAGGACTAAACTAGGACTAAGCCAGGACTAAACTAGGACTAAGCCAGGACTAAACTAGGACTAAACCAGGACTAAACCAGGTCTAAATCAGGACTAAACCAGGACTAAACCAGGACTAAACCAGGATAAGTGATTCACGTTTCCTGCTGTGCTGTGAAATCCTGCCTGTTCATTTTGAATTTAGATTTTTGAGGTCACTTATTTGCACATGAATGAAACACAGTTCACTGCAGTATCTGTGTGGAATGTGATTTTGACAATAAAAAAACTTGTACAACTCCACACGAGCTGGTTTTTTGCATAGTGGCTAATTATAATGATGATTGCAGACTGACGCTGGGTTATAATTATACTATATTTTGTGATTGTAAATGAAGTCTACGTGACAGGACGCGGTGGCCAAAACCAGATTTGTAAAGATTAAAAACATCGTCAAGGGAAATAATCTGGTATGTCTCTGCGTTTCCTTTACATACTTTTGTATGTACTAAAGTTCATCATGGTTTAGTCCAGATTTAGTCCCAGTTTAGTCCTGGTTTAGACCTGGTTTAGACCTTGTTTAGACCTTGTTTAGTCCTGGTTTAGACCTGGTTTAGCCCTGGTTTAGACCTGGTTTAGACCTTGTTTAGACCTTGTTTAGTCCTGGTTTAGACCTGGTTTAGTCTTGGTTCAGTCCTGGTTTAGTCCTGGTTTAGACCTGGTTTAGTCCTGGTTTAGACCTTGTTTAGACCTTGTTTAATCCTGGTTTAGACCTGGTTTAGACCTGGTTTAGTCCTGGTTCAGTCCTGGTTCAGTCCTGGTTTAGCCCTGGTTTAGTCCTGGTTTAGTCCTGGTTTAGACTTTCTTTAGTCCTGGTTCAGTCCTGGCATAGTCCTGATTTAGACTTTGTTTAGTCCTGGTTTAGTCCTGGTTTAGTCCTGGTTTAGTCCTGGTTTAGTCCTGCTTTAGTCCTGGTTTAGTCCTGGTTTAGTCCTGGTTTAGACCTGGTCCAGTCTTGGTTTAGTTCTTGTGGTTTAGAACTATTATACTTTACTACAGTTGACTCCTGCTTTAGTTCACGCAGGTTTGGTCCTAGTGGGGACGAGACAATAAACAATAATATCATTTTTTGTGATAAAAATGATTGACATTTACAATACTTATATAATCGTGATAATCTGCAACAAAGATAATCGCCATTATATCACCAGAATGTGCAGAAAAAACGACTTTTCCACAGTGGAGTCGACAGGGACACAGGGGTCTGCTGTCCAGGCCCCAGAATTGGACCCTCTTCCTATTAATTGTATTACAGGGGGGCCATGTTAATCTTACTGCCCTGGGCCCCCAAATTTTCAGTCGACGGCCCTGCTCATCCATAAAATTCCCTGTTAAAGTTATAATTATTCATATCCATATCAACTTTAATGATTACCGTGATATAATCGTTAATCGCAATTATTTTGGACATGATAATCGTCCCATGTCTAGGTCCTAGTAGATCATCAAACATTCCTCAAGACCTTTTTTTTAATGCTTAAAGGATCTGTATTTGATTTTATGTGAACTCTGTGTTGTTTTGTGTGCAATACTTTGAATATTTCTTTCAAACCTGCCCTTATATTTCACATACAACATAACACAAACACAAAAACATACACATGGTTTGAAAAGGGGATGGATCAAGCAATAACGATATAAAACTTAGCCGTTTCCATGGAGACAAGCAGAAAACTCCACTAAAACCATTTTTTTTTCCGATAATGATTCAGTTTATTCAAGAAAATTGGATAAATGCATGATATATACAAACATTTAAAGCCATACGGTGGAACATTCCAGGGAAAGCAATGACCTAAGACTCGGTTTGTGTCGTTTTAGACCTGCTTATTTAGTCCAAGTCCGTATTTAGTCCTGGTTAAGTCCTTACAGATCATGTAGGAAACACTGAACAACTATCCTGTTTATCGGCGCCATTTTGAGGACTTTTATCCACTCCGAAGCTACAATCTTCTATCTTAGTTTTGACTTGTCGATTGCTACGGCAACGGTCCTCGCTGTTCCTCATTGTGTGTGCGTGCGTGTTAGTTAAAAACAGGTTTGTGTCCCAGCGCAGCGTCGAGGTCAGAATGCGGCACATGCTCGGGCCCTAAAATAACTTTCACTTGTTTAAATGAAGGGGCATCGCAGCTGTGGACCATTACCAGCGCTGGCCTCCTGTGGGCGACGCTGCGCCCAGGAGCCCCGGAATGCAAGGATGTAATTCACAAGTGTCTAAATAAACATGAAGTCAACTGAGAATATCTGAAGCGAACTGTGTCCAGGGACTGAAACAACAGCACAAAACAACCGGAAAAACACGGCGTAATAAAGAGGATACTGCTCTTAAATCTGCACTGTGTAACTTTTCTGACAGAAGGTCTTGTCTCCATGGAGATGCTGGAGATTAGCTTGCCTGGAATGTTGCGCAATATGGAATTTAAGTTTTTATTGCTCAAAAAGCACCTCGAAACACACTCGTCTCTCCACAGATCTGACCCGATACTACTTCGATCTTGGTGTCCGTGGAGATCACTACGGTTAATGCTATACTGTGGAACATTCCAGGTAAGATAATCTCCAACATCTCCATGGTGACAAGCAGGCGTGTTCTGGTGTTCTGGGAAAAACATTATAATTTAAAATGTTTGTTTAACATCATTACAATTCAAAAATAGTCACAAATATGAACATTAATATTATGAACTCAAATTATTTAAAGGGACAGTGTGTAACTTTCTGTTAAAACCACAGTTTTGAATATTTACAGTAGTACAGTAGATAGATGTAGTAGCAGTAGTAATAATAGTAGTAGCTTTAGTGGTAAAAGTACTAGCTGTAGTAGTAGTAATAGTAGCTGTAGGAATAAAAACAATAGTAGCTTAGTAATAGTAGTAGTAGTAGTGGTGTAGTAGTGGTAGTAGTAGTAGTAATATATGTAGTAGTAGTAGTAGTAGTAATAGTAGTAGCTGTAGTAGTAGCAGCAGTAGTGTAGTAGTAGTAGTAGTGGTGTAGTAGTAGTTGTTGTTGTGTAGTAATATTTGTGTAGTAGTAGTAGTAATAGTAGCTGTAGTAGTAGCAGTAGTAGTAGTAGTAATAGTAGTAGTAGTAGTAGCTGTAGCTGTAGTAGTAGCAGTAGTGTAGTGTAGTAGTGGTAGTTGTTGTTGTGTAGTAATATTTGTGTAGTAGTAGTAATAGTAGTTGTAGTAGCAGCAGCAGTAGTAGAAGTAGTTCTTTACTTGTAGTAGTAGCTGTAGTAGTAGTTGTAGTCATAGTAGGTAGTAGTAGTAGTAGTATTTTACAGCAGTACAGTAGACACGTTTCATGTACTTTCATACTGTGGATTATTAGCTAAAGCAGTGAGTGATATTTAAAACACAAGCAGCAGACAGATCCTCCACAGGCCAAACAAGAGTCAGGTCTGTGGAGATGCGAGCCCCAGTCACTAAATGATGACAGATGAAGTACTTTAGTACTTTAGTCATGTTCGGTCCCAGAGTGACGCCTGTAGATATTTTGTTCCTTTTTGCAGTGCACGTCCTGTCGTGTTCGTGTGGCTCTTCTTCTTCTTCTTCTTCTCGTCTTGGCCGGTCCTGTTTCCTCTCACATATTTCTGTACAATTATGTATTTTTGAAGAACTGAAACTGCTCCGTCTGGCGGCTTTGTGTCTGGTAAAAAGTATTTGTTCTCTTAAAAGAAGACAACTCTGAGAAGTACAGCGGAGATTTGTGGTTTTGAACTCAACCCTCAACTGTTCTCACGAAGTCGTCCTGCCTCCACACAGCCTCCACCATGTTTCACACAGTTTTATTCAAACGTCCCACTCCACCTGTGTCTCTGTGTCTCCACCTGTGTCTCTGCGTCTCCACCTGTGTCTCTGTGTCTCCACCTGTGTCTCTATATCTCCACCTGTGTCTCTGTGTCTCCACCTGTGTCTCTGTTTCTCCACCTGTGTCTCTGCGTCTCCACCTGTGTCTCTGCGTCTCCACCTGTGTCTCTGTGTCTCCACCTGTGTCTCTCTCTATATCTCCACCTGTGTCTCTCTGCTCTCCACCTGTGTCTCTGTGTCTCCACCTGTGTCTCTGTATCTCCACCTGTGTCTCTGTATCTCCACCTGTGTCTCTATATCTCCACCTGTGTCTCTGTATCTGCCTTTAACACTAAGCTCTACACAGCAGGTATATTTATATTTAAACTGAATGTGTGAAAGATATACTACTACTACTACTACTACTACTACTACTACTACTACTACTACTACTACTACTACTACTACTACTACTACTACTACTACTACTACTACTACACTACCACTACTACCACTACCACTACTGCTGCTACTACTGCTTTATACTACTACTACTGCTAGCTACTACTACTACTACTACTACTACTACTACTACTACTACTACTACTACTACTACTACTACTACTACTACTACTACTACTACTACTACTACTGCTGCTGCTACTACTACTACTACTACTACTACTACTACTACTACTATTACATTATATGGAATTATGTAGTAAAGAAAAAAAGCTTTTATGTTCAAATCCTCAAAGTATTAGCCCTTTGCTTGATCAAAAAATATTTAGTAGAGTACTTTTTCTCTTTACTACATATTACTACATACTACATAATTCCCTATATCTTACTTCATACAGTATATTTGATGCAAAATAAAGAAAAAAAAACATTGGATGAGAGAGTGTGTCCAAACTTTTGACTAGTGTAAGTTTAAGAGTAGCTGTAGTAGCAGTAGTAGTAGCTGTAGTAGCAGTAGTACTAGCTGCAGTAGCAGTAGTAGTAGCTGCAGTTATAGTAGTAGTACCCACAGCCTGGAGTCTGTGTAACTTCAGCTCCAGTGGGTAAAGGATCATTTTCCAAAGGGCGACTGAGCCATTAAGAAGTTGGTGAGTCAGAGCTGTGGGAGCCGCTCGTCCTCTGTGACCTCTGATACCTCTGGATACTTCACGCTTCAGTAGTACACAGTCGTGAGCAGAGTACACTGGATTTACACAAGTGCTGCTTTACCCCGAGCCAATGTGGGGTTGGTCCTCGTAGATCCGATGAACTTCCTGGTTCAAGACTTGGTTTTGTCCTACTTCTTTCCTTACTTAATGGTTAATGGAGCGCTATGTTTCCATCCCTTTTTTATATCTCTTTTTTTATCTCTGTTAGTTTAGACCTGCATATATATATATTTTTTATATTTTATTTTATTTTTATGTAATTTATATTTATTTTAGTTTTATTTTTAATTACATTTTTATTGTATTTTTATTGTTTTTTTTTTTTTATTTCATTTTATTTATTTAATTTATTATCTTAAATTTTTTTGTAAATATATTTCATTTAATTTTGATTTGATTAATTGTATTTAATTTATATTTATTTTATTTTTATTTTTAATTACATTTTTATTATTTTTTATTTTATATTTATTTTATTTATTATATTTTATTTTTTATTTTTTTTGTATATATATTTTAATTTTATTTTATTTATGTATTTACTTTTTTTTTTTTTTTTGTCTACTGTGTTGTATTTTTACTGCTTTAGTCCTGGTTTAGACTTGTCTTGGTTCTAGTACTTCAAGTCCTCACAGATCATGTAGGAACCACTGAACCACTGAGAGCTCATGTGTTTCCTGCTTATGGGTGCCATTTTGAGGACTTTTGGCATATTCAAAAGATACAATACTTTGTCTTGAATTGCTAATTGCCACGGCGACGCCCCCGACGGTTCCTCATTGTGCTTTAGTTAAAAACAGGCGCTGTATCCAGGTCAGAATGTGGCACATGCTTCAGCCCTAAAATAACTCGGATTTACACAAGTGCTGCTTTACTCTTCAAAACGAGCGTGTCGGAGAACGGCGGAGAGGAAAAATATTCTTTGGGGATTATAATTCGGATTCTCGCATAGCTGTGGTTCAGGCTTGACAGACGAAATCCGAGTTTGAGGTCAAAGTGACGGTACATGGAAGGATTTGGTAAAACATCCAAAATGAAAACGCACAAACGCTGAAGCTGAACTGATCATCTCTTAAATCTCTTAAAGACGCACTATGGAACTTTCCCGGTGACGCCACAAGGCCAAGTGTGTTTTTCGCACTTATAAAACACGTAATAGAATCAGTGCGGCTAACATGATCATTCACGGTGATGAGTTTATAAGCAGGTTTTACAATTTGGGCGTTTGACTGGAGTTGCTATCATGCTAATGCTAACAGGAACTAGCATGCTAACAGTTCACAGGCTTTACTCAATGGTTTGTGAGCAATAATGATGCTTTTTAATAGGCTCTGTGCACCGTAGCAGCTAGCAACCTCACTGCTTCCTGTTCAATTGTATCTCTATGAGGTTTTTGCTGAGTTTGGCTAAAATAATAAATATTTCAAGATCGGGCAGTGGACAGGAAGCTGCAGGT
The DNA here is from genome assembly GCA_019594935.1 of Periophthalmus modestus. NCBI lineage: Eukaryota > Metazoa > Chordata > Actinopteri > Gobiiformes > Gobiidae > Periophthalmus > Periophthalmus modestus. The sequence goes on from JAIEZT010001328.1 coordinate 3,708,739, forward strand.
GGGTTAGGGGTCAGAGGTCAGAGGTTAGGGGATTAGGGTCACATAATGAACAGGAAGCTGCAGGCGGATGTGACTGAAAACGTGTTAAAAACTACACAAATAAAATGAAAACTTCACCAGAGACACTTCTGTTTGTGTCTGAATGCTAACGCTAATGCTAATTTTAAGGTGTAAATATTAAAACAACACCACACACTGTTTAAAAAAAGTATTCTACATATAAAAATTATTGGGTCGTCTTTATTTTAATTAGGATTTGAATAGATTTGTTGTTTATCTCATGTTTTCCAGTTTAATAAAAGCGACTGCTAGCTTTGAGACACCGTGAGCTAGCTAGCGCGCTTCTACAGACAGCACGCAGCCGTCTCATTTTGACCCTACGAGCTTTTACTTTTTACTACATATTTGTACTGGACAAATTCTGCTTTAATAAAACCTCAGGTACCGGCCCTTTACTGGAAAGCGTCGCAGTACGTCCTGATGGAAATACTGCACTGTACAGTACGCCGTGGAGGTTACACCGACTTTATTGTCCCCATAGGGAAATTTGTTCAGCGTACTTGACCCATCCATCCTGTGCCGCTGGGGCCATCTGTCACCTGTGCTGTGCTTAGCAACCACTCTAGGGAGCTAGCTATGGGGGATTAGCCTGTAGTGTGCGTCGCTGTAGTACTGGAGGGTAAAGTTCAGTGAAAACCTATCCAACGCTCGGGGAATGGAACCTTATTGCTAATATACAGAAGCGCCGCTGTTACTGGAGACATTTAACTGCATCTGCCCCAAAGCAAATCTTATCATGTTTTAATATAGGTGCAAAATCACACAATACACATTTATTGTTATTGGGGCGGCAACGAGAAACTCAATACTTTGCAATAACGTTCAGGTCTTTGGTCCGAAGAAAACATAAATGCGCTGTCACTTTAAAGGGCTCGTGTTTCGCTGTTTTCTGATTTATTTTGTTATAATGTTGTTTCCTCGTCGCAAACAGACCTGGAGTTGTGTTTTTTTGTTTCGTTCACACATGTTTAACGCACAAACCCTGTGTATTTAGACATAATAATAATATTTTTAGCAAAAACAATATATCCGATAACATTAGAATGACATATTATATGTTTATATGTGGGGTCAATGGCGAATGACGGGCGCTGGGGGGGGACCTCCCATTGACTTCCATTCATTTTAGCAGTAATAAAGATGGCCCAGGCCTACGGCATGAGTTACTGGGATAGTGGAATCAGGGCTGCGTGCACAAGTTCGGCAAGACAGTTAGCAACGATGAGTGCGGAAGCAATAGGCCCTATGCCCTGTAGGGGGCTCGGGCCTAATAATAATAATACAGATAATAATAATAATAATAATACATAATAATACATATAATAATAATAGCCGTAGCTAAGTATGTTAAGCATAATAAGTTATAATATTAATGGAAAGCAATAATTCAGGCACAGAAGTTGACCAGAAAACAAAACAAACCACACAGAGTATGCACAAAAAAAAAAAAAAAATAAATAAATGATAATAATAAATAGCCTTTTTGTGTTTGACGTGTGTGGGAGGGGCCGTCCTGTTTTCAGCTTTTGTCTGGGGACGTGGTTTGAAGTTTCCCCGCTCGGGGTCGGCCCTGTTACTTTGTTTTGGGCAGGGGACGGGGATTTTGGCCATTTTAAAGTACATTAAAATGAACTTTAAAACAAACTATTTCACTTTTCAGACTCCTGCGTCGTCTTTAATAGGTTTGCTCCACCCGGGTCGTCACATACTGTGCAACTTTACGAGTCAAATTCTCTGAAAACAGTGCAAAAATAAACACTCCAGTGATCCTTAATGATATCAAACATTCAGTATTTCTTGTTCTCCTGTCGCGCGTCGAGCCAGAACAGTCCTCCTCTGATCTGGCTGCTATTGTGTGAACATAAAGCTATTGTTCTAGCGGTGGGTGTTTCACAGAGCCTATAGATGAAGGCAGCTCTGAGCCCGAGCGCGGGGCCTCAGAGCTGTGGGTGTAGTCACACTGTTCCACTGTAATGTATTTATTTCCTTGTCGTGACAGTGGAGCAGTGAGCGAAACCCTGCAGACTTCCAAGAGTGTGTTTGTTAGCATGTGTTTTGTAGAATGCACTGCAAAAAAAAAGCATAGCTGCAGGGTTTAAAATAGCTTGAATTCAGTTTGAGCTGATTCTGATTCATGACTTTGGTATTTTTGGCTGTAGTTTCAATGTTTTTTTAATGTTAAGAAAGACAAAAACTGCCAGAGGAGTAAGAAATGTTCATTTAAAGCCCGTATTATTCTATTTTCTGATCTGTTATCCTGTTTTCTTATCACAGACAAACCTGGAGTTGTGTTTTGTTTCATTCACACATGTTTAACACACAAACTCAAACTGAAAACACTCTGTTTCACCTTGTGATGTCATCGTGTGGTAATACAGGAAGTGCGCCGCTTTGTTTTTAAACTCCACACACCTTCACTAGAATCATTTGGATGATTTCAGCTCTGGAATTGCCGATCTCTGCTAAACAAAAGATAAAAAGTAGATGTTAACTTGAAAACTACCACTTCATGACATCACAAGGTGGAACAGAGCATTTTGAGCTTTGGAGATGTTACAGATGAATAATGAATGAAACAAAACACAACTCCAGGTCTGTTTTTGAAGAGGAAACAGCATTATAACACGACTTAAAGCTTCACAAGAGTCATTTTGTGTAAATATAAAACCTTTAAAGATGTAATATGGCACCTTTTTGTCTCCATGGAGATGTTATTGCTTTGCCTTGACCATCCACAGTAACACATTAATATCTTTTACACATTTGTTTGATTATAAGTGTATCTATTGCCAAAAACACTCAACCAACCAAACAAACTAAAACAAGCACCTGTGAGCACCTCTCCACAGATCAGACCTGTAACTTGTCCTGGAGCCTCATGTCACCTGCTCATCTCCATGGAGTTTGATAAATCTAATGCCACAGAAAAAAGTATTTAAGTACTGGCTTAAAAAGTGTTTGAGATGTTGTGATTTTGATAAACTAACAGAAACAAGAAGCGATTTAATTAATATTTTTGTAGCTCTTTTTATTTATTTTTGTTTTCTCAAATTAATTAAACCCTCAGCCTTTTCAGCAGGTCTCAGCTGAAAAGTACGTTTTACTTTTCAGTCCTGTTCAAAAATGTAGTGGAGCGGAAAGTACAGATACTTCTCTCAAATGTAGTGAAGTAAAAGTTAAAAGTATCCACTGTGAAATCTACTTACCTACTACCTAAAAACAAAAGAAAAAAAGTCCTAAAATGAAATATATCTTTAACTAGTTGAACTCTGGCTTCAATTCACTTTCTATTGAAAAACTGTGTCTCCTCTCTCTGTACCTGCTGCTGTCAGACTCATTTTGGTCTTAAATGTTCGTATTAACCCTCTACATGATCCTGCGGTTTTATTTCGATGTTGTGTCTGTAAATCAAGATAATTACAGACAAATCAGGCGACTTCTTACCCCGAGATCGTCCCCGCTAGCGTTAGCAACAGGTTTGATTGACAGCATCGCTAGACACTACCACTTTTGGCTGGACAGGGCATTACCTTCATTGACACTTTGGTTGCTATGATACTCGTGGTCGGATCTCGTCTCCAAATTAGCCGCTATAACTGCTCTAGCCTCAATTAGCGTCATGTCACTGGAGCTGAACGCTGTGGGTGACGTCACACTCACTCAGTCACTTCTTTATACAATCTGTGGATGGACCCCATGCTATAAGCTAACATAGCATCCTGGGTGCTCATGTTTTTCACAGTGTTATATACTGGCAGACATGTGTAAATGGGAGACGTGTGTGTACAGTATACAGATGTGTGTGTGGTATGTATGAAGCACGTGTGTGTCGCTGGGTTTCAGATGAGTTTTTTGTCGTAATACAGTGGTCCCTCGTTTATCGTGGGGTCTTATATTCTGAAAATAACCCGCAATAGGCGAAATCCGCCAAGTATCAGCTTTATTTTTTATGTTTCTTGGCTGTAAAACCCCTCACCACACACTTTATACACTTTTCTCACACAGATATTAACATTTTCTCACATTTCTCTCTTGTTTAAACTCTCTCAAAGTTCAAACCTTCGTCGGTGCCTTTGTCGGTGCAGAACGTTTTATCGGCATTGTGGGTTTTGTCGGGGAGAAAACTTGCAAACACACAGCACTTCAGAGTCACACTGCGATCCAACATTTATGTAAATTTGTCTGACACATTCTGTACTGTACAGGAGACACGGAGGAGACTGATGGACAATGGTCTACAGTCCCTCAGCCAATCAGGACGCAGAACACAATGGTCTACAGTCCCTCAGCCAATCAGGATGCAGAACACAATGGTCTACAGTCTCTTAGCCAATCAGGACGCAGAACACAATGGTCTACAGTCTCTTAGCCAATCAGGACACAGAACACAATGGTCTACAGTCCCTCAGCCAATCAGGACGCAGAACACAATACACGATCATTCGATGTAAAAAAGTAGGTAAAACTGCGCTAAAAAATCGGCAAAACAGCAAGACCGAGAAAGGTGAACCACGATATAGTGAAATAACCAGGTACCAGGAACCAGAAATAACCAGGTTCAACATTTGTGCATTTACTTTTTGGATATTTCACAACAAAGTAGAATGTGATCAATAGGAAAAAGTGCCTCATGCCCACCCCCCCGTGTGTATGTGGCCTTACATAACCACTGTGAAAAATACATTGATTTGAATGGAAATGATTTAACCTCACGCACATGTTCAGTTGTTTTGGGGGTTGTTGTTTTTTTTGCAGCGTTTGAGTTTAAATTAAACTCTTCAGTCAGTGTCTTGTGTCCAGCTGCATTCCTGCATCCGCCCTCATCTCTGCATTGCACAATACAGCTGTCACACGGCGGTAATCCGGTAAAAAATAATGAATAATGAGCCCCCTCCATCCTCCGCTTTGTAACATATCACATAGAAAACAACTACACAGAAGACATTTGTTCCAGTTCTATCTCCGAGGACCACAGCAAAACGCGAGCTTTTATTAAAACTGAGGAATAAGGCCCCGGGATTATCGCGTCTGTCACCTCCTGTCACATTCCCACACTTAGAAATGGGCTTGGACACAGATGCCAAATGCAATAGTCAGATCACTTCATCTAGTGCTGTGTGTTGGTTTGTAAATATGATTCTTTTGGGAGTTTATTATAACAGTAACCATGGCGATAAAATGGTGGTAAGGTGGTTAGCGGTCTTTGCCTCATAGCTGTAAGGTGAATAGTTCAGTTCTGTTTGTTTGGCTGATCGATACGACGTTATTTCATTAAAAAGTATTGATTCCCACGCAAAATAATGAACGCTCGAATGGAAACATCTCTACGTTTTTTTGTTTTTTTTTGGTAAAGATTCATTCTGTCTCCAGGTTTTAAAATTTAGTGTTAGTGTTAGCGTTAGCATTAGCATTTCTTCTTTTTTCCTTTTTTTAAAATGATTGTTATCGTTATTAATGTTTCTTATTTCCCCCTTTTCTTTCTATTCTCCATTTATTCAGTCATAATTTGTTTGTTCGCTTATTTAGTGGGAGCTTAGCAACGCTGTCAATCAAACCTGTTGCTAGCGGGAGCAACCTCGGAGAAAGAGGAGCCTGATTTGTCTGTTTTTAATGCTCATATCTTGATTTACAGACACAATAGTGAAATAAAAACCCCGGAATCATGTAGAGCGGGTTAATACGAACATTTAAGACCAAAATGACGAGTCGATGGAGCAGGAAGCGCGCCCATGATCACTTCCTGTTTGGAACGTGGCGGCTAACAGGTTAGCTACAGTATGTCCACGTATATAAACAGCCTATGTGTGGGTTAATGTTTAGATATGTCCTTTGTTATGTCGATATCACTGTGTCAACGGCCCTGGTTTAGTTCTGGTCTAGTCCTGGTTTAGCCCTGGTTTAGTCCTCGTTCAGTCCTGGTTTAGTCCTGGTTTAGCCCTGGTTTAGTTCTGGTTTAGACCTGGTTTAGTCCTGATTTAGCTCTGGTTTAGTCCTGGTTTAGCCCTGGTTTAGTTCTGGTCTAGTCCTGGTTTAGCCCTGGTTTAGTTCTGGTTTAGACCTGGTTTAGTCCTGGTTTAGTCCTGATTTAGCCCTGGTTTAGCCCTGGTCTAGTCCTGGTTTAGCCCTGGTTTAGTCCTGGTTTAGCCCTGGTTTAGCCCTGGTTTAGTCCTGGTTTAGCCCTGGTTTAGCCCTGGTTTAGCCCTGGTTTAGTCCTGGTTTAGTCCTGGTTTAGCCCTGGTTTAGCCTGGTTTAGTCCTGTTTAGCCTGGTTTAGTCCTGGTTTAGCCCTGGTTTAGCCCTGGTTTAGTTTAGCCCTGGTTTAGCCCTGGTTTAGCCCTGGTTTAGCCCTGGTTTCGTCCTGGTTTAGCCCTGGTTTAGTCCTGGTTTAGCCCTGGTTTAGCCCTGGTTTAGCCCTGGTTTAGTCCTGGTTTAGCCCTGGTTTAGCCCTGGTTTAGTCCTGGTTTAGCCCTGGTTTAGTCCTGGTTTAGCCCTGGTTTAGTCCTGGTTTAGTCCTGGGTTAGTCCTGGTTTAGTCCTGGTTTAGCCCTGGTTTAGCCCTGGTTTAGTCCTGGTTTAGTCCTGGTTTAGTCCTGGTTTAGTCCTGGTTTAGTCCTGGTTTAGTCCTGGTTTAGTCCTGGTTTAGTCCTGGTTTAGTCCTGGTTAAGTCCTGGTTCAGTCCTGGTTTAGTCCTGGTTTAGTCCTGGTTTAGTCCTGTTTTAGTCTTTTATCTGACAAAAACATGGCTCACTCCAGTTTTGTTCTGTTTTAATCTCCTGAGGTGAGTTGCTCGGTTCGTTGCTCTTGTCGTCGTCTCGTGGCAGGTTGGTCCGGGGCCGTGAGCGACGGGTCAAATGCACAAAGGCGACGCTCACACACAGTAAATACATGACACGGTTTTACTATTATGCAATTTGGCTGCAGACTATGGAAACTTTGAAACATGAATAAAGAGATTTTTAATTTTAGCTGTTAGCCGTGAGCAGGGACGGGAAGAACACTTTGGAAATGTATTTAGTTACACAATACTGAATACCTCAAGTAAAGTGGATTTTGCGCCAATCAGAGTACTGTATTCTGAGTACGCTGAATACTTTTACACAGAGTTGTATTAGATTTTAGTGAGAAAATATCATTGTATTTCGTTTTAGGGTGACCTGATTTTCAAATTTAAGTAACTGGGACACACCGGGTTGGGGGGTTGATGATAATAAACTCGGGAAGGCAAGGAAAGTTTATTTGTATAGAACATTCAAAGTACTTTACACAATAAGAAAAACATTAAAATCACCTTATAAACTAATCAAAACATGAATAATCACAAATAATCATCATAAAATGAACATTAAAACAGAAAAGTGCAGAATAAAACCATTTCAGTAAAATGCAGCTAAACAGAACTGTTTGAGTCTGGATTTAAACAGTGTCAAAGTAGAAGCTTAGTCCTGGTTTAGACCCGGTTTAGTCCTGGTTTAGCTCTGGTTTAGTCCTGTTTAAGTCCTGGTTTAGTCCTGGTTTAGCTCTGGTTTAGCTCTGGTTTAGTCCTGTTTAAGTCCTGGTTTAGTCCTGGTTTAGTCCTGGTTTAGACCTGGTTTAGTCCTGGTTTAGTCCCGGTTTAGTCCTGGTTTAGTCCTGATTTAGTCCTGGTTTAGTCCTGGTTTAGTCTTGGTTTAGTCCTGGTTTAGTCTTGGTTTAGACCTGGATTAGTCCTGGTTTAGTCTTGGTTTAATCCTGGTTCAGTCCTGGTTCAGTCCTGGTTTAGTCCTGGTTTAGTCCTGGTTTAGTCCTGGTTTAGTCTTGGTTTAATCCTGGTTTAGTCCTGGTTCAGTCCTGGTTTAGTCCTGGTTTAGTCCTGGTTTAGTCCTGGTTTAGTCTTGGTTTAGTCCTGGTTTAGTCCTGGTTTAGACCTGGTTTAGTCCTGGTTTAGTCCTGGTTGAGTCCTGGTTTAGTCTTGGTTGAGTCCTGGTTGAGTCCTGGTTTAGTCCTGGTTTAGTCCTGGTTTAGTCCTGGTTTAGTCTTGGTTTAGTCCTGGTTTAGTCCTGGTTTAGACCTGGTTTAGTCCTGGTTTAGTCCTGGTTGAGTCCTGGTTGAGTCTTGGTTGAGTCTTGGTTGAGTCTTGGTTGAGTCCTGGTTGAGTCCTGGTTTAGTCCTGGTTTAGTCCTGGTTTAGACCTGGTTTAGTCCTGGTTTAGTCCTGACTCCTCAGTGTGTGACATAATTCATATTTAGCTAAATTAACGACACTAAAACTCTGGATACTTTTTTTACTCACAGCTGCTCTTGTTGTAATGTTTTCTATGGACTTGTTACTTGTTAGTTTTGTCTGTTTTTTCTCTTGTTTTGTATTTTAAACACGACGCTCATGAAAAACCCCAGTGCTCTCATTGGGTTCCCTTTCTATCTATAAACAAAAGAAACTTGTGAAAAGATCATGTAATTAAGAACATTATTAAGCTCTCGGCTCTTTCAAAACTCACTTGTATAAAACGTGAGAGATTCGTTTTGTTGTAACTAGCTGAAAGTTTTGGCCTTGTGCCGAATTTGAAGCATAATTTTCTGTATTTGAACGAAAAACGTGACAATATATTCCCCTTTTTTTCTGTTGGCGTGGCTCAAAAATAGGGACACCTGGGACGTTTCTTATTTAAAACTGGGACAAATCACTGGTTTTGGATAAATCTGCTGGGACAGGGGACTCAGGACTCAAAACTGGGACTGTCCCGGGTAAATCGGGACCTAGTTTAGTCACTTCCCAACACTGTCCATGGGTTTGGGGTCAGTATTTCCTTCTTGGTTTTGCAGGTATTAATATAAATGATCAGGTTCAACATTTGTGCATTGACCTTTTGGATATTTCATGCTCTAACGTCACATTCTTGCTTCTCACGTCTGAAAACCTCCAAAATGAAGCACGGCCGTGTTTGAAATCCAACCCAAAAACCTCACCGCGGCTCCAGTCTTCAGCGTTTCCATCCACGTCTCTCCTGATGCGTTTGCTTCCAGCGCTGACTCTTTAAAACAGATGATATGTAAATGAAGCACCTCGTACATCTGCTGCTGGAGCGAGATGTTGTGCTCACGGAATCCCCTTTGTTGCTTTGAGTGACACTTGCAGATGAAACACATTTGTAGCGCAGCATGTACAGTAGCTATACCTCACCTTACTCACTCACTTCCTCCCTCTCTCCCTTCATCCTCCTTACCCTTATCTCTCCCTCACTGCCTTCCTCCTCCTTCCTGCTCTCCCTTCCCTCCCTCCTTCCCTTATTGCTCGCCCCCCTCCTCTCTCACTTCCCTTCCCCTTCCCCCCTCCCTCCCTTCCTCCTCGCTCCTCCCTACCTCCTCCCTTCCTTCCTTCATCTGTCCTCCCTCACTCACCCTTACTTCCTCCCTTCCCCCCTCCTCCTCCTTCCTTCCCTTCCTCCTTCTTTTCCTCCCTCCTCTCTCCCTTCCTTCCTCCTTCCCCCCCTCCCTCCCTCCTTCCTTCCCTTCCTCCCTCCCCGTCCCTCCTCTCTCTCTCTTTCCCTCCCTACCTTCCTCCCTCCCACCCCCTTCCCTCCTTCACTCCCCCCTTCCTCCCTCATTCTATTTGTCCTCCCTTTCCTTCCTTCCTCCCTTCTCCCTCCCACCCCCCTCTTCCTCCTCCCCCCTCTCCTCTCCTCTCTTCTCCCCCTTCTCTTCCTCCCTCTCCTCTCCCTCCTCCTCTCTCGTTTTTTTCCTCCCCTCCCCTCTCTCCTTCTCTCTTCCTCCCCCTCTCTCTCCTCCCTCTCTCTCTCCCTCTCTCCCTCCTCTCTCGTTTTTTTTCCCTCCCCTCCCCTCTCTCCCTCCTCCCTGCCCCTCCCTCCTCCCTCCTCCCTGCCTCCCTCCTCGCTCCCTCCCTCTCTCCCTCTCTCTCCTCCCTCTCTTCCCTCTCTCCCTCTCTCTCTCTTCCTCCCCCTCCCTCCCTCCTCTCCCTCTCTCCCTCCCTCCTCCCCCTCCTCCCTCTTTCCCTCCCTCCTCTCTCCCTCTCTCCCTCCCTCCCTCTCTCCCTCCCCCCTCTCTCCCTCCCTCCTCCTGTGTAAATTACCGGGGCACGCGCTGCTTTTAGCCTCACGGGGGCGTGGTCTGGCTGTGCCTCTCACACTCCTGCCCTGCGTATATTCTCACGTACAGCAGCCAATGGGGTTCCTCTATGTGGGAATGACGTCAGGGGGCGGGGCGGTGTCTCACTGGAAACTGTGGAGTAGAACAGAATCTAGAGTCACGTCACCAGAGCAGAGACCGGAAAAGAACAAGACCGGCGGCCATGTTGGGACTGTGACCACAGACTCAAACACACAGGGAGAGGACATGAAAAAGCTTTTACTGACTTTGTTGATAGATTTCTTTGAATATTTTGGTAATAAAAGTCTACAAATTGATAAAACAGATTATTTAAAAGGAGGAATAGCTTTTTGAAATGCATACAAACAATAGAAATGACTGAAAGTTATTTATTATTATCATTAATATTATTTATTATTATTATTTTGTATTATATTTTTAATTTGTATTGATTTATTTATTTTTAAGTATTATTTGTAGGCTGTTCCCATTTCAATAGACTACAAATGGGACTTATTTTTTGTAAATGCTATTAAACACATATATCTTTACAAAAATACATGTGCTTATTTATTTTAGACACTTTCACACTGTTTTTTGGAACGACAATAACTTGATTTTTATTTCTATGTATTTATTTACTGTAAGAATCATGTCTAAACGAGGCTGTGGCTCAGTAACACGAGTCTGGAGCTGTTCTTTCTGCACAGCTCCCTGCAAAGTGCCTCCATGTTGCACCACACAGTCCCAACATGGCGCGCGCTTCCTCCACGGCCCTGTTGCTATATAAACCCGTCTAGAGTCGCGCGTTTCCATTCGGTAGAACCCCCTCCTCCGTGCGTCCGCGAGGCACTGGGCTTTCTCTCCAGTCTGAACAGGCGCAGTGTGTGCGTGCAGCCTCTGAATGGACTAGTTTCCCCTCAGCCACGTAAGAAGAAGCACAGCGAGAGGATGTCCTGCTAAACCAACGGGATAGGCCTGGGAAAGTTGGCCGCTATCCCCTTATATCCTTTGGTAACCGCGCAACACCAGAACCACCTTTACGCACGAGATTTTTCTTCCATTTGACCAAGAAACCAGCCAAAAAGGGACTCCGCGCGCACAAAGAACTACTGCGTTTTCCGATGCGCCTTTTTGCCACTGTGGTAGATGACAATTCTCGCGCATGGGATAACACGATCTACTGGAACAAGGCCGTGCACTGACCTAGTGGCTAAGTGGTTAGCTCTGCACCTGCTGGCATTATTTGTCTGTCGATTTACGCAACATTATCTACAGAAAAAAGCCTCCTGTTCCCGGTTTGCCTGCGCGTAATGAGCGTCCTTGCAAGCTGCATACGTGAAATTGTTTCGATTTTTTGAAACGTGCCATACAATTCCTGCAGAATAAGCTATCAGACGAGATCCCTGCTTCTCATTCATTGTACAACTGACTTTTTGTAGCCTTTTGTTGAAGATTTTCCGTGTTTTTTTTGTTGATGAAGCTGCAGCAGGTCTGTGAAGCATAGTGGACAGGGTCAGGACTGGTTTAATCCTGGTTTTTCCACAAAGGAATCAAGTTAGTATCTGGATTGCACATGAAATTACGCGTGTTTTGTGAATGACTCCCGGGTTGCCAATGCGCAGATATTCTCGTGCGTAATTTCCATCGGAGGAAAGCCTAGTTTATCCTGTTATTTCCTTGTTTATTGAAAGTTTGGCTCGCTTTGTCGTACATATTGCATCAGGACAGAAGCGAGGGAAGCCGAGGCAGTTTTGTGGAGCTATTTCACCATTCCTCATGAACATACAAAGGTCAAATCCTATCAACATTTCACGTTATGGGAGATCGAGACACAAAACGCACGATTTTGAAGAATTGTCTTGTCTAAGGACTACAGAGAGCTTTAGCCCCAACCTCGGATCTCCAAGCCCGCCTGAGACCCCCGACTCTTCCCACTGTATTTCCCGGATCGGGGACTACCTTTTGTTGGAGCCATTGGAGGGAGACCACGTTTTCAGAGCCGCCCACCTGCACAGCGGGGAAGAGCTCATATGTAAAGTGAGTAGGCAGTATGAGAAAGCCACCGGTCTACCTTATGCAACCTTCAACGCTTTGACTCGACGTGGCGTTTTGACAAGTTCCTGCAAAACGTCAGCGCGTAAAACTAACAAAAACACCACGAATGAACCGGGGTGAAGTGTATGTACGTGTATCTGTGCGTCTGCGGTGGTATTTGCAGGTGAAAATGTGGGAATTGCTCTGTAAACGCGCGGGGGAAAATGCAAAAATGTACCTTTCAATTGAATATAGTGCCGTGATGGATGGGCTGCGTGCAATTTGTAGTGAGTGTGGGCATTATGCAAATACCTTTTAGCTTCATGCAAACCAAATGCAGTAAATACTTAAAACTATACGTGGGATTAACCATTTAAGGTCCAAGGCAATGCAACAAAACCATAAGAGTTTATAGTTTCAAGCGGAAGTACTGAGCCGGAGATGTGTCAGATCCATGTTCTCAAAGCCAGGTCTGAATCCAGGTCAGATCCTCCTCTTTGGGTCTACGGGGTTTGGATTTCATAAGCTGCTGCCTCGTGCTTTTTAATAATTACTCAAATTGTAAATAGAGAGCTGGCACAGGAGCCCGGTGGAAAAAGTGAATGGAGCGAGGAGAGCTGCGTGGTTTGGGTTGCATGATGTAACGTTGACAAAGGAGTGAGTAACCCGGCCGCGCGCGCTCACTCTCCTGCTCTCCCTCTCTCCCTCTCTTCCCTCTCTCTCTCGTTGCCTCCCTCTCCCTCCCTCTCTTCTCTCCTCCCTTCCCTTCCTCGCGCTCTCTCCTCACGCTCCTTCTCCTCTCCTCCCTATCCTTGCTGTCTTTCTCTCTCTCCTCATCCCTCTCCTCACACTTGCTCCCCTCTCATCTCCTCCCTCTCTCCCATCTCCTCCTTCTCCTTCTCCTCCCCTGTCCCTCTTCCTCTCTCCTCCCTCTCTCTTCTCTCACCTCTCTCTTCTCTCCTCTCACCTCTCTCTTCCTCCTCTCCTCTCCCTCTCCTGCTTCTATTCTGGTTTAAGACATTACTTCTCTCTCCTTCTCCTCTCTCCTCCTTCTCTTTCTCCTCCTCCTCTCTCCTCCCTTTCTCCTCCTCTTTCTCCTCTTTCTCCTCCTCTCTCCTCCTCTCTTCTCCTCCTCTCCTGCTTCTATTCTGGTTTAGACTTTAATTCTCTCCTCCTCTCCTTCTCCTCCTTTCTTTCTCCTCCTCTCTCCTCCTCCTCCTTCTCTTTTCTCCTCCTCCTCCTCTCTCCTCCTCTCTTTCTCCTCCTCTCTTTCTCCTCCTCTCTCCTCCTCTCTCCTCCTCTCTCCTCTCTTTCTCTCCTCTCTCCTCCTCTCTTTCTCCTCCTCTCTCCTCCCTCTCTCCGCCTCCTCCTCCCCTCTCTCCTCCTCCCCCTCTCCTCCCCCCCCTCTCCCCCCCTCTCCTCCCTCTCCCCTCTCTCCTCCTCTCCTCTCCTCTCCTGTTTCTATTCTGGTTTCTTCATTTCTTGTCGGGTCGAGGCTGTGATGTGTTTTCCGTGTGTCGAGTCTGGATACTGGTTTGACATTTTAATCTTTATGTAGGAAATAAAATCTTAAATTATCTCCACTTTGCGTCGGCTCAGATCGAGTTTAAGACGCCTCGGCCTTTTCTGTCTTTAAATATCATTTAAATGAGGTCATTTTTAAAAACTCAGATAATTCATTCATAAAACATTTGAGGAAACAGTCATTTCATGTAGATTTGCTCTTTTATTCTGCAGATTCTCGGCTCGTGTTGTTGCATTTTCCAGGATAATACAGAATTCTTACTGTTTTTGTCGAGCCACAACGACAGAATCAATTTAACTATTAACTTTACAATTAGTTTATTATTGACTTTAACGCTGTTCGATCGTGAGGCGCCGGGGTCACGTGGTTTGTATTAAAATGACTTGTCCTGCATTGACACTGTAATCATACCACTACTTACAAAGAAAATTTAAAAAAAAAAAAAAAAAAATCTATATATATTTAATTAAATAAAAAAAAATAAATTAAATAATAGCAATTATACAAATAAAAAAAATATTTTAAAACTTATCCTAAAAATAAATAAACAATAATAATAAAAATTTAATAAAATAAAAATGATACCAATACTTGTCCTATGCAAAAATAATAATGATGATGCAAATAAAATTTAATTAAATAAAAATAAATAAATAAAATTATATCAATACTTGTACTAAAAATAAATAAACAATAATACAAATTTAACAAAATAAAAATTATACCAATACTTGTCCTAAAAATAATAATAATGATGCAAATTAAATTAAATAAAAATAAATAAATAAAAATTATACCAATACTTATCCTAAAACAATAAATAAAGAAAATAAATAATAAATAATAATAATACTACTACTAATAAAAATGAATAATAGTTTTAATTTGTAACTATATACTTAAGGTTGACAAAGCTCTCCACTAAATCCTGTGACCTCTAAAATGTCATTGACGACTTACAAAACGACCCAGATCCTTCTTAAGTCCGCAGCCTCGACTCTGACTGTGTAAAGCTGATGTTTAGTTTTGTATTCACCAATTTCATTCATAATTTCATCTGGTACATATCACGCTGACACATTTTGAAGTGTAATATATTGATACTGAACATATCACGAGAAATGATAATATTGAAATGATTCATTCCACTTTCACAATAATCTTGAAACAGGATAATCACAGTAAAGCCTTTATGAGTCAATCATATTACACAGATTTTGTCTTTCCACTTATAAATAGTACAATGAAACACTAAAGTAGCTGGTTCTATTGTGTATAATGTGCTATGTAGGTTAATTATTGGATCATTTACAACAAATAGAGCCAATGCATGTCAAATTTCAGACCTGTTTAAGGGTTTGCAGACTTGCACGAGCTGGAAGTGTAAGACTGAGGCAGATGGAGTCTTTGTATTGACTGTAAAGTGCCTCACCTGTACTGAGTGTGCGGAAAGTCAATGGGGGGGTTACTATGGAAACAAAAAGGTAGTGCCAACCCGGGCTTCGGCGCAACAACACGACTCCCCCAACAGCGTGTGTGAAACCCGCGAGTCCGTTTGACAAAGGCGTGTAGTAGACAAAACACGAAATATGCTAACGCTGGATTTTCTCCACAAACCAAATGGAAAATATTTGCTCCCTGCCACAAGTTCCAGTTCCCCCTTAACTGTGACCTCAAGACAACCACTTAATAAGATGATTACCTCCATCCATCTTGGTTCAACCTCCGATTTAGGGTCTGGACAATTTGGGAAGGATATCACATTGCATATATTTGGGCAATTGTTCCATTTGTGATTATATACAGTATAAAAGAGCGTTAGCATTTGAGACGACTGCAAAAAAATGTCCGTTTATGTTCTAATGCAAGACAGAAATGGGATTTAATACGTTTTCTTCTTCACGATTCTTTCTTTTTGAGCTTAAATACGAAAAAAACTACGTGAAAAGTGCATTAAGTGTACAGGACACATGTATTCTGACTTTTTGTCTTCATGAATCTGCTCGAAATGAAGATATTTGACTGTTTGCATGGAACTTTATGGGATTATATTACCCATAATTCCTGCCTTTGCTGTTCAAATTGCGTAGCACGACCCAGGAGCATCAAGTTGAAAGAAATCAAGAATCAAATGCAGGGCGTAAAAACAGGCAAGCTGCTTTTATACACTGCAAGACCCCAGAAGAGAACTTTCTTTATCTGGCTGTTTACTTCATTAAGTTCATTCCAAGTCTGACTTTAAACCAATGAAGCGAACTCGATTTTGTCCCTCTAGGGGGTAAATACAGTTATTTGATCAGTATTAGTCAATGAATGAGACAGATACAGTGTTTCTGATTAATATAACAGACTATGGCGTCCCTCAGAGTCTAAAAACCAGCAGAAACATTGGTGGTAGTACAAATTATGGTGCGTTCAGCCACTGATCGAATCCCGTTCTCGACATGAACATCATTGGTTGAGCGGTCAGATCCAGATGCTGTTGTTGTGTCCTTGGGCAAGACGCTGAACCCACCTCGTCCCAGTGTCTGCGTTCACTCGTGTATGAAGTGCTTTGAGTGACTTAAAGGTGGAAAAGCGCTGTATAAAAACGTTAAGGATTGATATTTCCACTCCATAAATTGTCTTAAATAAATGTAACATGGTTTGCTTGTGCTACCATAATCTTGATCGTAGCGTGAGTAAAAATTATAATCCTTGACGTCTGTGGAATCCCTCAGTCGTCCAGGTCTGATCCAGTGTAACAGCCGAAAGTAAAATCTGTCAACTGGACGAAAAGTTGTCGGGGTGAAGCTGTTTCGCTGCTCGTCCAAGTTCTGGTCAGATTTCTGGTGGACACTGCCTTATATCTGTTTGAAGGAAGGAGCTAGCTACACTGAAACTGGAAACATCTATGCAAACGAGAGCTAGCTTCAGTTTCAGTGTAGTTAGCTCCTCCCTTCAGACCGATATAAGGCAGTGTCCACCTGAAATCTGACCAAAACTGAAGAAATGTCTTGGACGAGCAGGCGAACGTCTTCACTCCTTCATGGTTTTGGCTTTAATTGTAGTTCTAGACACAAAAATCTATCTTAGTTTCACCTCCGCTAACTTAACTCCTTTCGTCTCACCCGCAGGTCTTCGAGATTGGCCGATACCAGGAGTCTCTGGCGGCCTACTTCGCTCTGGGACAGCACCAACACATAAACCAAATCCTGGAGATCCTTTTGGGCGAGACCAGAGCCTATGTGTTCTTCGAAAGGAGCCACGGGGACATGCATTCTTTTGTCCGCACTTGCAAGAAGCTGCCAGAAGAGGAGGCTGCGCGACTGTTCCGTCAGATAGTGTCCGCTGTAGCACACTGCCACGACAATGGACTGGTCCTACGAGACCTAAAACTCAGAAAGTTCGTCTTCAAGAACGAGGAGAGGTGAGTGTTTGACGTAGATTTGTGCAGAACAGTGTTTTTCATAGATTCTGGGGGGATTTTACAAAGGACATTCACGGAGCTCAGTGACAACAATTTTGACAATTTAATTTTCAATTCAAATCTAAGAAACAGATTCAAAGTTCTTAATAATGTAGCTCCACCTATATTGAAGAAATTTATCAAAATTTGTTCCGAAAGCACTACTCGATCCTCCGTGAACCCAAATGCTTAGTTCCAAAAAGATCCTCGGCCTTTGTTGAGTCGACCTTTTCTTTTCAAACCGTCCGACAGTGGAATAAGCTCCAGACTGTCCCAAAGAGAGAGTCCCCCCCGAAGAGAGAGTCCCCCCCGAAGAGAGAGTCCCCCCCCCCAAGAGAGAGTCCCCCCCCCGAAGAGAGAGTCCCCCCCCGAAGAGAGAGAGTCCCCCCCCCGAAGAGAGAGAGAGAGAGAGAGTCCCCCCCCGAAGAGAGAGAGTCCCCCCCCGAAGAGAGAGAGTCCCCCCCCGAAGAGAGAGAGTCCCCCCCCCGAAGAGAGAGAGTCCCCCCCCGAAAGAGAGAGTCCCCCCCCCGAAGAGAGAGAGTCCCCCCCCCCCCGAGAAGAGAGAGAGTCCCCCCCCGAAGAGAGAGAGTCCCCCCCCGAAGAGAGAGAGAGTCCCCCCCCGAAGAGAGAGAGAGTCCCCCCGAAGAGAGAGAGTCCCCCCGAAGAGAGAGAGTCCCCCGAAGAGAGAGAGTCCCCCCCGAAGAGAGAGAGTCCCCCCGAAGAGAGAGAGTCCCCCCGAAGAGAGAGAGTCCCCCCGAAGAGAGAGAGTCCCCCCCCGAAAGAGAGAGAGTCCCCCCCGAAGAGAGAGAGTCCCCCCCCGAAAAGAGAGAGAGTCCCCCCCCGAAGAGAGAGAGTCCCCCCCCAGAGAGAGAGTCCCCCAAAGAGAGAGAGTCCCCCCCCCAAGAGAGAGAGTCCCCCCCCCAAAGAGAGAGAGTCCCCCCCCAAAGAGAGAGAGAGAGTCCCCCCCCCGAAGAGAGAGAGAGAGTCCCCCCCCCGAAGAGAGAGAGAGAGAGAGAGAGAGTCCCCCCCCCCGAAGAGAGAGAGAGTCCCCCCCCCGAAGAGAGAGAGTCCCCCCCCCCGAAGAGAGAGAGTCCCCCCCCCGAAGAGAGAGAGTCCCCCCCCCCGAAAGAGAGAGAGAGTCCCCCCCCGCGAAGAGAGGGAGAGTCCCCCCCCGAAGAGAGAGTCCCCCCCCGAAAGAGAGAGTCCCCCCCGAAAGAGAGAGTCCCCCCCGAAAGAGAGAGTCCCCCCCCGAAAGAGAGAGAGAGAGTCCCCCCCCCCCCGAAGAGAGAGAGAGTCCCCCCCCCCCGAAGAGAGAGAGAGTCCCCCCCCCCGAAGAGAGAGTCCCCCCCCCGAAGAGAGAGAGAGTCCCCCCCCCGAAGAGAGTCCCCCCGAAGAGAGAGAGTCTCTTCATAGATCTTCATAATTTTACTAGAAATGTGAAAAAGTAAAAGAAAAAAAGAGAAGAAAGAAAGACCAGTGCTTCCTATAGATTCTGGGGAGATTTTAATCTTCTACAATTTAATAAGTGCAAATGACGTTCACGGAGCTCGACACTGACCACACCGACATTTCCAGAACTAATTAATTTTTCCGTTCATTTTTCTCAGACGTTCCAAAAAAAAAAAGGTAATCAGCTACTAACTAATGACAAGACCTATACTTTCATTTAAAATCCGTTTCCATCCTCTGACCCGGAGATTGACGGTTCGAATCCCGCTCTCGACGTCAGCATCACTGGTAGAGATGAGATGCTGTCGTCGTGTCCTTGGGCAAGACACTTAACCCCCCTCGCCCCCAGTGTCTGGATATAAAGAGCTTTGAGTGACTTGAAGGTGGAAAGTGCTACTTAAAAATGTGACCAATGTGACCAACCTTGCATTTTAAACGTCCTTTTTGAACTTAAAACCACCACGCTTTGGACGTAGGTTAGCACGT
The DNA here is from genome assembly GCA_019594935.1 of Periophthalmus modestus. Taxonomy (NCBI): domain Eukaryota; kingdom Metazoa; phylum Chordata; class Actinopteri; order Gobiiformes; family Gobiidae; genus Periophthalmus; species Periophthalmus modestus. The sequence continues at coordinate 3,727,821 of JAIEZT010001328.1, forward strand.
AGCTGGTTAGCACGTAGCTGGTTAGCACGTAGCTGGTTAGCACGTAGCTGGTTAGCACGTAGCTAGTTAGCCTTTAAACTCTTAATATTTAAATTTTTCATCAAGTCTTTGGAAAAACGAGTGAGAATTTGACTTCCAGAACCTGAGCAGACTGTCACTGTACATATTTAAGCTTAAATCAGCCATTTTTGCCCAGCATAGTTACATTTAAATAAAGAAAATGGGCAACAAAGTGTGGTTTTGTGACGCCGGTGCATAGTCCAGGTTCTTATTCGACGATGGAGGACTTTTCTAGTCTCCTCTGTTAATGGGAAACACTGGAGAGAACATAGTGGCGCAGGAACTCACGATTTTAAAGGACTTTTAAACCCTCAGTCGTCTGGGATGTTCTTGCTGTACCTTGCATGTTCCAGACTACTGCGTTTAAATGATCTATCTCTATGACAACCACGTGATGACCTCGCTGACCTCGCTGACCTCGCTTTTGTTATCGACCAGAGTAAGATTGAGTGTTAAAACTGTAACTAGGTTTTTTGGGGTCGTTACTTATCGTGTGTACATTTAGTTTTTTGAGAACTTTTTTGCTATACGATGAGATTTAAGCTGATTTCGTTCATTTAGAATCGTTTTTGTGGCGTAAATCTGCTCTTGTGTGGCATAAATTAACTCCAACATTATCATTTATCGTGTATATTTACTCCCATCGATGTAGCGTGACAGACCAGTCCCTGCAGCAGTGTTGAAATGAACTTTATTCTAATCCAAACTGCGAGCGTTGTAGCTTTATTCTGTGTAAAGTATTGGCAGCGCTGGCGTGCAGTGGGGTAAGGTGCAAACTTTGTGCAGTGGACGTTGTGGTTTGACTTGAGCTTCATGTGGTTAGAACGTCTTCGCTCTGAGCTCGAACACTGCGTCCCTCTCGGTCTCTTCACCACTTTGCATTAACAGCACATCCTGTCTGTGTCCTGTGAAAGTTTTAGCGTGTGACATGAAACTCTGGCCTGTATTACCTGAGACATACCTCCTTACTCTGTGCTGTCATGAAAATTACGGTATCGCTTAGTTTTTTTTGACGTTACGATACGATTTGTTTGAATAGACGCAAACTAGCGACTTAAACGTTTAATCTGTTGTTTATTTCTTACAGTTCGTGTTTTTTTTTTTTAACAATATCCTACATTTAGAACAGTTTTTGTAGTTTAAATTGGCATTGGAGCCAGATATGCCGAGATATCTGTCCGATATTTGGCCTTTTTAGCGTATGGAGTATCGGTCTTAAAGCTCCAGCACAGGCCAGATATTTAGTTTTGGCTGACCTGCTGTCTAAAAAATACATTTAAAGCTTTATTTGAACATTTTAGTTCAAAGAAACAGCTGCACAAAACGTGAAAACGCAGCTCTCGTGTAGGTTAGTGGTAAAAAACGGTTTTGAGGGGAGTTTGTAGTGAATTTAAATGGCGTAATCTGCGGAAACTAATCGCAATCAGCCTAAAATATCGGCAACATCGTTTTCTCAGGCGTCTAAACAATAGGTATCGGCATCGGTGATTTGAAAAACCCATATTAGTCGATCTCTAGTGAAGTTTGCTCGTTTTATTGTGTCAGTGTCATAAATTCGTTTCAATATTATCGTTAATCGTCTATAATTTCTTCAGTGGTGTATATATCGAACTTCAAAATGTGTTCTCCTCTTCTTCTGCACATTCTCCATCACACAATCCACATGTGATCCTCCCTTTTCTGTAAACTACAATAAAACCAGAAGCTCCGTGTTTCCCTTCAGCCTTTTTCGCATAAACCTGTCGATATATTCCATTTTACATGAGAAATTGATTATCGTCTGTAAGGTCAGGATTTCATAAACTCGTTCGGCTCTCGTCCCCGGGATCGGAAGCAGATACCATTTTTAAACGCAGTCCGATTCTGATAGTCAAACATTTATACAGGGATTTTCCATTGCAGAACAGTGTTGGGTGAATGTGAGGCGTTAAATGTACACGCACACTGCCCTCTGGTGGTAGTGGGGAGGAATGACTCTGCTGGTGGAAATACATGTTGGTTTAGATGTAATTAATGGTGTATTTATGTAGAGATGTGGAATTATTTGCATTTTAATCAAGATTCAGCTTTGAATTCTGTTCTTGTGGGTGATTTTTATGACTTAAAGTTGAGTTTGAAGGTTTGAAGTCTGCTATTACAAACATTTGAGTTAAAGTCATGTGGTTTATGTCAGTAAATATTGGTTTATGTTAATTAGGTTTGCACAGTTACTCAGAACAAATCCAACAAATGCTTTTAAGTTGTCAAAATTGTCAGTTATTTCATTTATTAACCATGCAGTTTACAATGGTGGTTGAAGAATTCGGTTTTGTTAAGTAAAAATACAAATACAGAGGCAAAAAGTAGTAGATTTTTTTCATGTGATACTTTTACTTAAGCAAAAGTATTTAAGTACCCGTTTATAAATGTACCTGGAGTAAAAAGTAAGTATTTCACACAAGTGTTGTTCCTTTGTTAAAGTGTAAATGTCGTGATTTTGAGACATATTTTGGTCACAGTAACAATATGAAACAATCTGTACATTTTTCTCATGAATTTTGTGTAAGGCAAAGCAAGTTTATTTTTACAGCACAATTTGAACACAAGGTAATTCAAAGTGCTTTACTGAATAAGAGACAACAAATCGAAACATAAATAATCACAAATAGAAAGAAAAGTGCAGAATAAAAACCTTTCAGTCATATCCACAGCTAAACAGAACCATTTCAGTCTGGATTTAAACATTGTCAAAGTCGAGGCCTGATGCACATCTTCAGGAAGAATGTTCCAGGTTTTAAAACTGAAACACTGATTCTACATGTTTAGTCCGGCTTTAGTCCTGGTTTAGTCCTGGTTTAGTGCAGGTTTAGTCCTAGTCTAGTCCTAGTCTAGTCCTGGTTTAGTCCTAGTTTAGTCCTAGTCTAGTCCTGGTTTAGTGCAGGTTTAGTGCAGGTTTAGTCCTAGTCTAGTCCTGGTTTAGTCCTAGTCTAGTCCAGATTAAGTCCTGGTTTAGTCCTGGTTTAGTCCTGGTTTAGTCCTGGTTTAGTCCTGGTTTAGTCCTGGTTTAGTCCAGGTTTAGTCCAGGTTTAGTCCTGGTTTAGTCCAGGTTTAGTCCAGGTTTAGTCCAGGTTTAGTCCAGGTTTAGTCCAGGTTTAGTCCTGGTTTAGTCCTGGTTTAGTCCTAGTCTAGTCCTGGTTTAGTCCTGGTTTAGTCCTAGTCTAGTCCTGGTTTAGTGCAGGTTTAGTGCAGGTTTAGTCCTAGTCTAGTCCTGGTTTAGTCCTAGTCTAGTCCTGGTTTAGTCCTAGTCTAGTCCTGGTTTAGTCCTAGTCTAGTCCTAGTCTAGTCCAGGTTTAGTCCAGGTTTAGTCCAGGTTTAGTCCAGGTTTAGTCCAGGTTTAGTCCAGGTTTAGTCCTGGTTTAGTCCTAGTCTAGTCCTAGTCTAGTCCTAGTCTAGTCCTAGTCTAGTCCTAGTCTAGTCCTAGTCTAGTCCTAGTCTAGTCCTAGTCTAGTCCTAGTCTAGTCCAGGTTTAGTCCAGGTTTAGTCCTGGTTTAGTCTGGCTTTAGTCCTGGTTACCTACAGATACAGATACCTAAAACATCTCCTTCCAGTACTTTCCTACTTGTACTTCATTACCTTCCTCCACTAACACCTCCTCAAATCCATCAGCCTCTTATAATTATTTTGTTAAAGTTCATGTTTTAAAGTCTCCGTCAAAACTTAAACCTACATCACCAGTTTCATCCCAGTCCTTCCAGCCGCCCCCGTGTCACCCACGGCCCGGCGTCCCGTATCACACTCGGGTAAACTCTTCCTCTGGGGTGATGTCATGTTTGGCCCTGCGGAGTGGAAACAGAAGTTGAGCCGACTCGTTCATTCACTTTGGCTCTGGTGACCTTGGCTGGCGTATCGCTGGCGCTCGCTCGTTACGGGACCGCGGGCCTGTCTGTGCGCCCCCCTTCAACTTAAATAATTGATCGTGGGTAAATGTTAGAGCGATGGGGCTGGAGTGTACTGGGTCACCTTTACTATAGGACTCGAGTCGGGAATCGGCTTTCATTTGTTCAGTGTCTTGCCTCGGTGCCCGGAGAAGACGAGGAGATGAGGTTGCACTGGAGCGAGGTCCTGGCTGAGGTCCAGCTCCGGGACAGTGAGGTATAGAGTAGATAACAGGGCTGGCAGCGACTCTGGGGCATTACTATAGGGCCACTGCGCCTTATTGTGTTTGATAAATGCGTTCCAGCGTATTAGGCATTTTTTAATTTAATGTGTAATCCCTCAAGTTGTTTCCAGGGCGATAAAAGAAATGTCACTTTTTTATATTGATTAGGGAAATCCATCTTTTTTTTGTCTTTTCTGACTTTTTATTGACAGTATTTGGTCACTTTTGCCTCTAAACCAGGGGTGTCACATTTATTTTCACCTAATGTTTTCACCAAATGTAAAATAAATGCAGCTACTTTTTAATCTTGTTACTTGTTACTTACCGTTTCCATATTTATTACTTATTCAAGTTACAATTATTCCATATGGATTTGCATAGATTTGAAAAAATGGCTGTGTAACTGTGCATCTCCTGATAAAAAGACATTTTAACACAGTCATACTTTTTAATTTACTTTGTCACGGGCCACATAAAGCGACATGGCGGGCCACATTTGGCCCACGGGCCTTGAGTTTGACACACGTGCTCTAAACGCTCCAAACCGTGCTTTTGTTTTTTTTGTGGTGGCACTTCCAGGTTAAGGGGGAATTCCAGGCTTTTCAATGACGAATTTAGGAAAAGTCGCCTCAAAAATATGATATAAAGTCGTGGTTTATTTGTGTAAAATGTTTTAGGCAACACTTCACCGATTCTCTGGAGGCTTTAAAACTTAAAAACGTCTCTGTCGTCCATGTAGAACTTATTTGATGTCAAAATTGCCAGCTCCAGGCAAAATAATACAACCCAGATGACGATGGCGGCGCCCACGGTAACTTATATCCTAATACCGATGTTGATACTTTGGCTGTAAGTATCTGCCGATCCCCGATATCGACCGATCCCTGGGCAGAGGCTGAAATAATACAGGTTTATTTCCTTTAAACACACACAGCTTCGGGAAACAATGATTAAATATAAAGTAATTACAGAACATATTTGGATAAGTTAAACACTCTGAAAAACGACAAGTGCACAGCTGCATGCTAGCTAGCTCACTGTGTCTCAAAGCTAACATTCACGTTCAATAAAATCAGAAAACATAAAAAAAGAACCTATCCATCCATTTTCTTACACTTATCTAACAGACTTCCTAAGCAACCCAGACCCCCAGATTCAAGTTATGTAGAATACTTCAGTTTGTGTTGGTGTTTTACCATTTATTATGCCTCAAGATTAGCACTAGCGTTAGCATTGAGACACAACATCGCTCTTTCTAAAGTTTTCATTTTATTTGTGTTTAGTTGTCAGTGACGTCCACCTGCAGCTCCCGCTCCACTGCCTCATCTTTAAATATTTATTCATTTTATCGTGACAAAAATCTCAGCGATAAAACTGAACAGGAAGTAGTGACGCTAACAGTGAGGTTGAGGGCGCTGTTGTGTTGTTGCACCAGTTTATGGAACAAAATGGGATGTATATCGACTGGACCAATATCTGATCCATCAAAATGTCCAGTATCGGCGCTTGTATCCAGTATCGTCTCCTAATATTGATCAAACTTGACTTAAACTTCTGAGAATATAACGATACAGGCTTTGAATCATTGAGTAAAGACGTGTTTTTGACTGTTTTTGTGTTAAATGGCAAAGTCTGACGTCCAAAGCACATGTTTTTACCAACAGAGGTAGAACGTCTATAAAAAAAACCCCAAAAAACTGATCACTGACAATTAGAAATGACCGAATCTTGATGTTATTACAATTCAATTCATTGCACAGCCCGACACAAACTTCTCCAGACGGGATTCATACATAGACAGGATCTTATTTAATCCTATTAAGTGTAAATCGTGACTGTGACGCAATTTAAACAGAGCAAAGTCTGTACTAGAGATCGACCAATACGGGTTTTTTCATGGTCAATGGCGATACGAAACTCTGCCCCACACATCAGCCTAAAAATATCATCAGATTTTGGTAAATTTCCCCATAAATTAAGATTTGAATTGAATACTAACATCAATACTGTCTATACTTTGTACTGCTCTTTAATTATAATAAGGAAAAATATTCTCAATGACCCTGTTTGTGCTGCTAACCCATAATGCACCTGTGTAATCTCTCTTTTGAACGTCGTCATCGAGTCTTAAAATAAAGCTTTATGCAGAAATTGGTGAGCCCAAACCAAGCCGTTACGCAAAAAACTCCAAATATCGGGCGAAAAAATACATCGGTTTAACTCTGGTCTCAACATTTTCACAGTTTAAGTCGATATTTCCTTGGTTTGGTCTAATTTAAGGCTTCATATTTTCATTTTAGGCTGCAAATTAATAAGTTAGTACAATTGGTTGAGTATTATTCTGCTTATAATAACTTCGCTTGTGATCATTTCAATAATTTCGCAGTATCGTCCAGCTCTGCTCATCACCATAGCAACAATCAGTCTTATTTTTGTTATCCTGAAAAGAAAAGTGAAATTCTTGCCCTTTTTAAGAATGCAGCTCGAGGATTTCCCCGCTATCAGTAATTGCAAATTTGCTCCAGTCTATCTGTCATTTTTAATTAGCCATTAGCTTAATAATCATATGCCAATAAGACAAACATTAGCGAGACTGTTAATTAGCATTTTATCGTCGGACGGCCAGCGCATTTTTAATGTGTCGTGTTTTTGAGGCAAACTTTCAAGTCGAACTTTATTATAACGAGTTTAAAAGAGCAGTGTTGTTGACCGTGGTCTGGCATTTTTAATTATCCATTAGCTTATTACATTTAAATAAGAGAAACGTTAGCTATACTTTGAATTAGCATGTTAGCATTGATTTAAAGCTGCTTTAAATGTCTTATATTACGCAAAATGGACTCTTGTGAGGTTTACGTCATGCTGTAATGTTAGTTTGTGTTTTGTTTCATTCACATGTTTGAGTAACACTTTATTATTAGTCTGTAACATCTCCAAAGCTCAAAACGCTCTGTTCCACCTCGTGATGTCATGAAGTGGTAGTTTTCAAATTAACAACTGCTTTTTTCCTTTAGATTGGCAATTCCAGGACTGAAATTCATCCATCCAAATGATTCTAGTGAAGGTGTGTGGAGTTTAAAAACACAGTGGAGCACTTCCTGTGTTACCACTCAATGACATCACAAGGTGGAACAGAGTGTTTCCTGTTTGAGAGAAGAACTCAGCCTAAATATGCAGGGTTTGCACTAGGGATATTGAAATTTAGTGTCACGATTATCACGATTTACGATTACATCACGATAATTATTAAAGTTGGACAGTTTAAAATGTTCTGGATGTGAATAATTATGTAGTATTTTACTTTTTATCAGTGAAAACAACTACGATCTAGCGGAATATTCTGGATGAACAGGGCCGTCGCCTGAAATTTGGGGGCCTGGGGCAAGAAGTCTGACATGGGGCCCCCTATAATACAAATTAATAGGAAGAGAGTCCAATTCTGGGCCCTTAAATCCCAGGAAAACCACTTCTTTGTCCCCCCCATCGACTCCCTTATGGTTTAGTCGTTTTTTTGCACATTCTGATGATATAATGGCGATTATCTTTGAAGAAAATGATACAGTGAGCGTTCCCACAATATCGTACCGTGAGATCTGGATATCGTTACATCCTTTTAAGTCTCTTTTTGTGAAATGACAAAGCTTTGACTGAAAGATGAGACGTTTATTGTAAAGGCAGATGTGCGTCGTCGGGTCCAGGGGCTTGTGGCTTGTGGAGTTTAAGGTCAGTGAGCTGTAATTGTGTTCCTCCTCTTCTTCCGCTGAGGTCTTCTGGAATGTCTATTTGTACGACGTCGATGTTCCGCGGTGGGGCTTTTATCTCAGTGAAAGGAAATGTCAAAGTTAAGCCCTCAGCGTTATGCGCTCTACTTACTCTGATATCCAAAGGGGAAGGATCCAAAACCATTAGCCACATTATAAGGATTTGAGAGACTTTTAGTGGACCATTTCTTTTTCCAAACATGAGATGGGTTTTTGAGACTGATGCTAAAGAGGATTTATGGTGATTGTAATTGAAGCTGATTTAAATATATGGTATTATAAAATTTCCCTGGTTGCATGAGGTAAAAAAATGCTTTGCAAATTAAAAAATTCAATAAAATGTATTTTTGTAAAGTCCAAAACTGCAGTTGCCTCTTAGGGCTTAACAAGATCATTGATTTTCTAACTTTCTGTTGGTTCAAACGGCGAAACAGACATGGGTCAATAACAGACAGATTATCCAACAATCATAGAAATCAAATGGAGATTGTCCCAGAGCGCCCCCTGTCTGTCGACCCTTCTTGGCAAGGACAAGCTAACAAGTAAAACTGAAAGAAAGATCCTCGACCAGGAGGCAGATGTGTCGAGGACTAATGCAGATTAATTTGTGCACATAGGAGAAAAAAAAAGAGAAATGTTTAATTTTCCAAAGCCGTTCTGCTGTGTAAATGGATGTAATTTCAGAGGTTTTCACTGTTTTAGTCCAGGTCGTGGTGACATCTTCTCCTGGGTATTTAATGCTGGCTAGACAGGATCTTCCCCTGTTCTTTTCCTATGTCGGTGTGAGCAGCTGAAGTTTTGTTTTGAAATGTGCTTGTTTTAAATGTGCGATATAAATAAACTTGAAGTGAATGGCGACATTTATCGAGAATTAGACTTAATGTGACAAGTTCAAATCTCCTACAAAACGATGTCTGCGTCCAATTGTATGTCCAACCCTTCACTTTCCCGTCTGAAAAGGCTGGTGTTAACCTGTGCATATGTTCCACAAATCAGAGTATCAAGACAGCACTTATGTAGACAGCACCTAGTGGTGACGTGTGAGAATACAACAGGAGCGTCGGCGAATCTGATTAGACAGTAGCTTCAAGGTCAAATTATGTTGCTTTATTTTCCCCTTTGTGTCTTGCGAAAAATATTTAACCCAATATACACTTCCAACAATGATAAACCTATTTGTAAATCAGTAAAAAAACACCTTTATATATGCTGTAAAGTTTTTTTTAAGGGTCACTGTTGCTAATAGCTCCTTCTCTCTTGTGCTGCAGAAACCTGGTGAAGCTGGAGAGCCTGGAGGACACGTACATCCTGGACGGGCTCGACGACTCTCTGTCTGACAAACACGGATGCCCTGCCTACGTCAGCCCCGAGATCCTCAACGCCAACGGCAGCTACTCCGGGAAGGCCGCGGACGTGTGGAGCCTGGGTGTAATGCTCTACACCATCCTCGTGGGGCGCTATCCATTCCATGACGTCGAACCCGGATCGCTGTTCACCAAAATCCGCAGGGGCCACTTCAACATCCCAGAGACTCTAACTCCTAAGGCGAAATGCTTGATTCGCTCCATTCTACGCCGCGAGCCAAACGAACGGCTAACTTCGAGGGAGATTCTTGCACACCCTTGGTTTATCTCCTCCGGGGGGATAGGGGGCGCCACGGGTCACGGCAAAGCGGAGAGGGACCAAGAGCAAACGGTGCCTGATGTCAACATGGAGGAAGAATTGGAGCAGTTTTTCAGTTGAGTTTGAAACATCCAACCCAAGCACAATCGGACATCGCCAAGGTCGGCCCCGCCAAGCTAGCGCACAGCCGGGCCAAAATCTAGTAGTGAAATAGAAATCGATGGGCATTTGTCACTCTTATAAAGGTTTTTCCATCTTGTTTTCCGCTCCATCTTTTTAATTGGAAAACCTCAAGCCTGATTAGACAAATGTCATCTGATCGTCACTTGGTACAGCACCCAGCCCGAACCGGGAGGGTGCGACCAAACATGCAAGTCGCAAATGTAGCAATTGTTGTTTTGGTTTATGTGGTGCTCTTAAAGGTAGATCCATTGGCCATTTCTGACACTATGTATGGAAAGCATGAAGGGACAAAAGACAGGAAACGAAAGGAGAAGTAATACAGCTGACCAACTGCAGCACCGCACCTTTCTCACGATGTTTTCTTTTGGTGTCTTCATCAACATGGCTCAAACTCATTTCGTCGACGTTATATTTTAATGTTTTGTTCTTTAAATCATCGACATAAGCATTTTTAACTCATTTGTACTTCACATCTGTCTGTTTTTGAGTTGTTTTCAGCACTATCCAGTCATGAAAGCTGCCTTCGTCACTCCCAAAGCTCACTCAACGGTTTCCTGGTTAACCCAAAAAAAAAACATCATGCACTTATCGTGTTAGTGAATGGACAGTTCAACCTCGATGAAATTAGCTTCCTCTTATTTAAATGAATTCTTCAGTTGTAGAAACAAAAGAGCAAAACATTTATTTAAATTGTAACAGTGATATATAAATATATAAAATAAATATATATATATTTAAATCTAAGTACATTGCAGGGTTTTCTTTCTTCGGAGATTCCTTTTCATGTATAATGTAGGCAATATCTTGACACAGGACAGGCGTGGTCTGTCTGAAGTTTTTGTACCAGACATTTCTGTGCCAGTATTCTTGCAATCATTTCTTTAAACCTGGCTCAGATGTTCAGTTCTGGCTCTAGGTAGGACCTTTCGTTTTTTTTCCTATGCCTGCGTAGGTCCTGCGAGCGCCCAGAAAACACAGTACAGTGGACCCGTTTCGTCGTATGTCAATGTTCTTCAGTTGTGTTTTTACCTAGTCATGGCATGTGTCCCATGGATTCTATAGCCCGCCTCGCAGGGAAGGAAGGGAGGGAGGGGGGTGCTTGTTTTTTCTTACAAAATTTCAGCGTAAACATGTTCAATTTGCTACTTTCTCAGTTGCTTTTTCAATAATCCCAAACTATTGCTTTTCTGGTTTTGTAGACTGAGCTCTGTTCTTTCAGTTGGTGCTGATTTGGTGCTATGTTTAGTCCTTTAGTTTCATGGAGGAGGAGGAGGTGCATGGTGGAATATCTGCCTCACATGTTCTGATTGTATTGTAACAGATTCTTGTGTTTTGTCCAAATTTATTCAGTAAATAAATTGTGAACTGCTACTTTCACCCCGCCTCCATGTATTTCTTCGTGCTCTCTTCTGCAGACACTTCTGACCAGCGTCGTTTTGTAGAGTATCTTTATTTTCTCAGTGAGGTCACATGATTACTGTGACTGTTAATACTATTGCCGTGTCTTAATTCGATGGTTGCACCGTTCAAAGGACCCGGCCAATGAAGGGAGCTCCTCCGTCGACCGCAAAGGCTGTGCCGAAATGGGACAGGCCAACGCCACGAAGCGAAGTTACATCGTCTACCAACTATAACGACTACTGACCAATGAGCTAAATGTTTAAAATTGACCGTTTTGCTTTTCATTCTTTACTATTTAATACAAGAAGAGTCAAGGTTTCATCGTTTATTAGGCGCCTCTTTCTGTTTAGATTGAATAAAGAGGAATTCATCTTTCCCTTTGAATATCAAGAGGCAAATAAGACGTTCGAGGTGATTTCTTCCCAGTTGTAGCGAGTATTACATAACTTAAGATTTTATATTTTTTTGATCTTAATAAAACATGGTTGACAGGGTTTTGTCGATGTGGAAGGACACTTTTCTTAAGCTAAACAAACGCTGGTGGCTCTTTTTGCAGCTCTTCACAGTTGGGCTCAAATAAAGCTTTAATCTTACAATTTCGTGCATTTTTCATTTACTCCATAAAACTCTCACCACTTTCATATCGGGCGAAATGACAAGTTGGTCCAGCAGGAATCGATCCCCCTTTTGTGTTGGTCACTCTGTTAATCAGCCTACGACATGAACTGTAAATATGCACAGGATTGTTGCGTCATAGTTCATCCCATGGAAATGTACAAGGCCTTTACAATGTTTTTTAGGGCCAATATGTATCTAGTGCAAATTTTCTTTACACAACTGGGAGATTTTTGGTTATTTTTTTAGCTGCACGATAAGATTTAAGCCTTAAAATGTTGAATTACTTACGTTACATCGCCGAGCAACCGTGATTGCTGCTGACTCGTGACTTAAACATTTAAAGTGGACACTGAAATAATTGCAGTTTTACTTTTAATCATTTATTATTTCATTGAAGAGAGTCAGGGTGTTGTTGTTTATTAGGTGTTTATTTCTGTCCATTTATTTATTTATTTATTTGAAAAGAGGCAAATATAACATTCAAGGTGATTTTTTTTCCCCCAATTGTAGCTAGTATTACATAACTTTAAGAAAATATACCTTGTGTCTCCCGTAGAAGAAGTCAGGCGTGGTGCATGATGGGATATAGAAGCTCGGATGCACGCTTCGTTCATGGCCGATCTCCATGGAAACGCTGGAAAAGCAAAGCACATTTGTCGGCCGCATTCGTCGTGTGCATGAAATGGGACGGGCCTGGACGTAAGAGCCCTCAAATGCAGCCGACGAAGTGCAACTGTCAAACTGAGACGTGGCACATGACTGTTAATAATGTGGCGACTTGATTAGCTTGTTAGCAGACGTTGCTAGCGGCGCTTCCATTAAGTGTCATTCATTATCTCGCCTCAAATCAGGGAGTAAATCTTTATAAACTGGGTTACAATGCAGCGCGGCCCTGTGGGGAAGCTGGCCCGAGTGATCGAAACAGGAGGCAGACATCGAATTGTCCCATTTAAATCCATTTATTAAGGCACCGTGGCAAATGTGCAAAAATTATACATATTTACAAAAACGTAACTGTGCTCAACATAATCTAAGCAACAGAAATGAACAAACTGAGGAAACAAAAACCCCACAGGTCGCCTTCTTGCACAGGTCTCCCAAATCTCTAATTAGGGCTCCTTAAATAGCCCCAGGTGTTGTGGGGATGACTTTTAGTTTTAGCTGAAGTCTTTTCTCTGGGCTTAAGTCCCATAACTGAAATATAGTGTTAACAAAATAAACTAAACACTTACAACATTAAAACTAAAAACCTAAGACCTTAAACAAAAGAAACAAAATTAACTCAAAACCCAGTTCTCCACATGGTCCAGCCCACAGCCACACCCAGGCCTATAAAAATGGCCGACACTGGGCCCGCCCCCTCTGTGTCTGGACCATGTGGAGCTTCAGGTAAGTAAATGCAGTATGAACCAATTAACTAACTTTAACCAAATAAAATTACTTTAAAGTAGCAAATGTTGGTGTTTGGTGATTAAATGAATGAAAACTAAACCAAACAAACCCGGGAAAGCTCTATTTAGTTTGATATGGACAGTTATGGAAAATTAACAGACATGTGAACCAATGAAATATTTAAAGGGACAAAGGCTCCACTTTGTCACAGGCCCCTTTTGCGTCGCTGTAAACCCGGGTCTGGACGTTGCCAAGATTCAAATGAACAAATAATATTCATAATAATCAAGGTTCAAGGTTATTTTTCTTTCAAAAGTTGTTTTTGGCAGCGTGTCAGCTCATTCATTCACTCACATTTACACATCTGCATCTGGAAAAGTGACAGAGGATAGTGCAGTGGAGACTAAAAAAACTAAAACCGCATTAGAAACAATACATTAAAAACAAGAGAACAAACACGGCACATAAATATAATCACATCACTTGTTCGGGGGACGTCTGGCAGCTGGAACAGAGGTGCTTTAGTAGCGTTTGGTTTTACTGAGACGCTCTTTAAACGTCCGTGATGGGAGCAGTTGGAACTCATTATTAAGAGGGTGGAAATGTCCTCTGCCAGCCTCCGTACCTGCCTCGAGTAAAGAGACACAGGACTCAGCTCAGACTCCCTGATCAACCTGCTTGTCCATTAGCAAAGTGTTACAGACATAAATGCAGATGTTTAAAAATCTATTCCAAACTTTATTCAATGGTGGAATGAGTTTGGACTTTTCTGTAAAAATCTCTGGCCCTTGTTAAGTCTAAAAGTGCATTTAAACTTCTTTCATTTATGGAAAAATGTGGTTTCTTAAAAAAAAAAAAAAAAAAAAAAGTTTTATTTTTATTTTTTTTATTTATTTTATTTTTTTTTTATTATTATTATTATTATTTTATTATAAAATAAATAATAAAGTATAAAATATAAGTATTTTTATGTATATTTTGCCTTTTCTACAATAAAAAATAGAGATAAATTAATAAAAGAATAAATAAATAAAATGATGAAATGATGAAAAATAATTAAAAAAAATAAACTTGTCCATTTTACCGTTTCTGTTTTTAAGAGGCACGTTACCAAACCATGAAACAAAAATGTAAAAAAAAAACATTAAAATACTCAATAAAATAACGATAAAACATGGTTAACAAGGATTTGTCAATGTGGAAGGACAAGTTTTGTTTTTTTTTTCGCACCGCTTCACGATTGAGCTCGAATAAAGCCTTAATTTTACAATTTCGTGTTTGACCCATTTACTCCATAAAACTCAGGCTCCACTTTCATATCGGGCGAAATGTGTTACCTAAGAATTAGTCCAAGCAGGAATCGATCCCCCGATCTTTGGATGGATGGATGAATACCTCTGTCACTGTTAATCAGCCGACATGAACTGCAAATATACACAGGATTGTTGCGTCATAGTTCACCCCATGGAAATGTACAAGGTCTTTACAAGAGTTTTTAGGGTCAATCTTTATCTTATGTACATTTTTTTGCACAACTGAGAGATTTATGGTTATTTTTTCAGCTGCACGATAAGATTTAAGCCTTAAAATGCTGAATTCATAACTTGTATGACTCATTACAGATGCAAAGTAAGTACAGGAGTGTTTCATTCTGCTGTTTATTTATTGCAGCTCATGGTTTTTTAACAATATTGTAGATTTAGAATAGTTTTTGTGGTTTAAATCTGCTTTTTGTGTCAGTGGCATAATATTATTTTAAATATTATCATTTTCATTCATTCAAACCTAAAAATGTGTTGGGTCTAGTATCCAGCAGTTCATACAGTTCATGGGTTTGATGACAAAATTTGCAGCGTTCCGTTGCCATAGTGACAATAATGTAAAACTAAACCACTTTTTGACTGGGGAAAAAGTCTAAACGCTGCATATGGGCAAAAAGGAAGAAAAAAACACAAATATTCACAGGTTTTATTGTGAACAGAGCGTCTTTCTGGATGATCGTGGGCTCTGACTACAGTGTTTTGTGATCACTGGTTCTGTTCACGGCTCCACAGACCTGCTGACCCCCCCGCTGACCCCCGCTGACCCCCTGCTGACCCCCTGACCCCCCTGCTGACCCCCCGCTGACCCCCCGCTGACCCCCCGCTGACCCCTCCTGGAAAGTCCTTTTAGACGTGATGTTTTCCGAGGACTGTGTGATTCCAACATTTTGAGTTTTGGGTGAGACATTACACATGATTTTATTTTTAATTTTCAGATTTTAGACCTGTTTTTGTCTGAACCTGAAGGCGTAAAAATGGTAGAAGTGATGCGTTTAATGCCATACAGTGGAACATTCCAGCCAGCCAAAGCGGATGGGGATAATTTAGAGCATCTATACGTGTTTTTTTTTTGTTTATTTGTTGTTTTTTTTCATATTAATCCAAAAAATCTTTTAAACATTCATTACAAAGATGCACATCCTGATTACTCACATTTCTGGGGGTTTATAATGAGCAAAGTGTGACGTTCGTTCATCACGCAGCATGAATTTTTACAGGAACCCAGTGAAAATCCATTTTTAAAAACCCCACACACAAAAAACAGTGTTATATCTATTAAATATGTGACAGAAAGACACAAAACAGTGGAGTTTTCAGCCATAAAGCAGATCTAAAGTGCGAAGGGTTAAGGTTACAGGCTGCACACAGAGACTCTCATTTGAAAAAAGCTCAGATATCAGACAAAGAGAGTTCATTTTCTTTATAAATGTTTCAAATGAAAAAGATGAAAGTGTGACAGAGAAACAGCAGCAGGTCAAACGGGTCTGGATGTTCACTTTGAGCTCGTGTTCTATAGTTAATGAAGCCTGACCTCTAGTGGCAAGAACTGTGAACAAGCTTTTTCTCTCAGATGAAGAGTGAAAGATTGAATTAACCCTTCGCTTGTCCTTTAACATGGATTTGAAGCAGCTGATATTGCATTTATTCAATTTTAGTCACACGATCTTTTATTTTGTGCTGTGTAACAAACTATTTTTGGCACCATATTACAAAAAAAAAAAAAATGTTAGTCTTAAAATGTAAAGACACCAGACGCTCAAAGTGTCTTTACATTTTTGTGCATTATTCATTCACTCCAGACTCACTGATGGTAACCGACTATTGCAGCCACAGCCGTCCCGGGGCAGACTGACAGAACGGAGCTGCCAATCTGCACCATCAGCCTCTCAGACCACTCTCGTACCATGTGATGTGGGTGAAGTGTGTTGCCTCTGTCTTGGACGAAACAGAATCTGTCGACTGGACAAACCGAACTGAAGAAAACGTCTTCACTCCTACAACATTTGCTCCAGTTGATGGGTTTTATTTCTCTTTTGTCAGTCGGGTTCTTCTCAGCGTCTGATTCAAGCCTCCTGTTCGTCTCTCATGTCGTCGGGAAGTGACCAGAGCCACAGCCACGTGACGCTGTGCAGGTCAGTCACACAACCAACTGTTTAAACTCGCAACCGGCCGTTTAAACTGTCGACCAAACATATAAACTCGCTTCAATTGGGCTGAAGCTCGAGATCAGACGTATAAACACACTTCTATCATGTTCAATCTGTTTTAAACTCTGTACTTTTACTCTTTCCCACTGCAGAAGTTTGGTTCTAGCTGCAGAGGGATCACACTGAGTCTTGTTCTTTTATATTAAAAGTGGTTAGCATTAGCGTCAAAAATCTGCTAGCATCTTGCACTTGTCATTTGTTTGTTTTGTCTGTCTATTCAGATGCTAATGTCGCCCCCTACAGGCCATTGTAACCTTTGGCTAAAGCATTAAAGGACATATTGAGCCAGTTTAAGGTTTTACCAGTGCAACTTTCTTTTGTTTCTTGCAACTTCCTTCTAGTTTCTATGTTGTTTTTATGTAACGCACCTTAAGGAAAGCAAAAAAAAATGTATTACCTGCAATAATGTTTCTCGCAGTGATGCTATTTAACTATGAATATGAACTACGAGCTACGAGTACTTGCTAGTTTCATTACTGAGATGTTCACTTGTGGTTGGTCCTGCCTGTCAGAGCCACGGCCAGGGCCCAGTCGGTACCGAAACCTTTGGATGATGATCTAGAACTGACCCAGAACCTCAAAAACCCTGAAGTCCATCACAGTCAGAGCCTCATCCTGCTGTGGTCCAGGAGGAGGCTCGTTACAGCCGGACTCTCCTGACACGGTTCCTCCTGATCACGGCTCACACTCGCACGACCCGATTCATGTGTTTATGGACAAGTCAAGAACTCTCTCTGGCTGTGGGTTTTGAGTTTTTGTTGATCTTGTTGTTCTTGATTTGAATTAGAACTTTACTGAGAAGTTCCACAAACTTCTAATCAAAGTACTTTAACTCTCAAGCTTGATAATTACCTGCAGATTCCTATAAATATCTGTGTTTTTACGTTTTATATCTTCGCTCTTGTGCTGTCGTAAAAGGCACAAGCCACAACCCAAGTTTCTGTCTCGTTGTATTGTTCGTGTCACCACCTCGAGAGTCGATACCTCGTCTTCTGATCCGTCCGTGACTCCTCCTTTAACTCTTCTGTTCAGCTGCACAGTCTAAGTGTGTGTTACAGAGGCTTTTAAAAGGATTTAACTGAATAATTATTTAACCAGGAAAGTCCCACTGAGACTGACTCTTTTTCAAGGGAGTCCTGGACAAGACAGACGCACAGGACAGGCATAAGAACAACAAGAACAAAAAAAACAACGAGAGCAAGAACAACAAGAAAAAACAACAAGAACGAGAGGAAGAACAACAAGAAGAACAAGAACAATAACAAGATAAACAACAAAAATGAAAGCAGGAACAACAAGAGCAACAACAAGGAAAATGACAAAAACGAGAGCAGGAACAACAAGAAAAACAAGAAGAACAACAAGAAAAAAAACCAAGAACAACAGCAAAAACAACAAGAAGAACAACAACAACAACGAGAAAAAGAACAGTAAGAATGAGAATAACTGGGGATGAAGAACAAGAACAATGAGAATACAAGAAGACCAAGAACAACAACAAGAACAATCGCAAAATCAACAACAACCATTTTAGACAATTTCAAGAATTTGTGAAGTAGATACTGTCACAAACCGAAGATCTGATCACTTAAATTTAAAATTAAAACAAAAAAATAAAATATAACATTCTGTCACCTTTTAAGTGAACTGGATTTTGAACCAGTCTCGATGTTGGAGCAGAAAAGTGTCATGGCTCAAACTCTAAACGCCTCATAATCTCATCCCGTTTTAAATATCCTCGAGGTCCCTGCAGTTGAGACGAGCTGTTTAGTTTTACAGAAGTTTCTAGTTTGCTGTTTCCTATTTTTAGCTCAGTTTGAACTTGTTAAATCTATTTCTCGCACAATTACACCTCAGACTAATTTGAGCGCCTCTCGTACTCGTGTTTTGGCGCTTTAACAGTTACTTTACAGCCCGTGTAAAGTCTTCCCCGGAGACGCTCCCTCTGAAGTCGCTCGCCGTGGACTGTGTCTGCGGCGGTTTTGTACAAAAGTGTGTCCAGGTTTATTTTTGATTTATTTAAAATGTTTTCTTCTTTATGCCTCTTCGAAAAGTACGAGTCTTTCAATGTCAAAGTGCGTCTGTAATGAAAGAAACTCCCATCACTATGAGACGAACCACACGATCCACTCAAAAAAGAGCCTCAAGCTTTGCTCAGTCGGTCTGTTCAACAAGAAGAACGAGAAGAACGAGAAGAACGAGAAGAACAAGAAGAAGAACAAGAAGAACATCAACAAGAAGAACAAGAAGAAGAACAAGAACAACAACAAGAAAAACAAGACAACAAGAAGAACAACAAGAACATCAACAACAAGAACAAGAAGAAGAACAAGACCAACAACAAGAAGAACGAGAACAGGAAGAACTACAACAAGAAGAACAAGAACCACAAGAACAACAACAAGACATCAACAAGAAGAACAAGAAGAAGAACAAGAAGAACAACAACAGAAAAACACAACAACAACAAGAAGAACAACAAGAACATCAACAAACAAGAACAAGAAGAAGAACAAGACCAACAACAAGAAGAACGAGAACAGGAAGAACTACAACAAGAAGAACAAGAACCACAAGAACAACAACAAGAACATCAACAAGAAGAACAAGAAGAAGAACAAGAAGAACAACAACAAGAAAAACAAGACAACAAGAAGAACAACAAGAACATCAACAACAAGAACAAGAAGAAGAACAAGACCAACAACAAGAAGAATGAGAACAGGAAGAACTACAACAAGAAGAACAATAAGAAGAAGAACAGCAAGAACAACAATAAGAACAACAAGAAGAAGAACAAGAAGAAGAACAAGACCAACAATAAGAACAGGAAGAACAAAAAAAAACAAAAGACAACAAGAGGAACATCAAGAAGAACAAGAACAAGAAGAAGAATCACAAGAACAACAATAAGAACAACAAAAAGAACAATAAGAACAACAAGAAGAAGAACAAGAAGAACAAAAACAAGAAAAACCAGACAACAAGAAGAAAACAAGAACCACAAGAACAACAAGCACATCAACAAGAAGAACAAGCACATCAACAAGAAGAACAACAACAAGAAGAACAACAAAAGGAACATCAAGAAGAACAACAAGAACAATAACTTTTTAAAATTTTGTATATTTTTGTTTTGCTCAAATGATGAACGTGTTATAAATAAACCCTCAGCCTTTTCTGCAGGTCTCACACAATAATCAAAAATACTTTTACTTTTCAGTCCTGCTCAAAAACATAGTGGAGTAGAAAGTACAGATACTTTCCCTCAAACGCAGCACAGTCCAGTACAGTCCAGTCCAGTCCAGTGCAGTACAGTACAGTACAGCGCAGTACAGTACAGTACAGTACAGTACAGTACAGTACAGTACAGTGCAGTACTTTACGACTTGTCCTTGGTTCTGCTCCTCCTGCCTGTGTAGTATTTCCTGTGGCGATGGAGTAAAGCTGCAGACTCGGGCACAGACTGATCCTTTTGCTTGTAGCGTGTTTGTCGAGAGGAGATTTATCTGCTGTTTACACAACTGGACATTTCTGGAGTCTGGCCTCAAACCGTTTAAGGTCCAAACACGACACAAACGTCCTGGACCTCACAGATATTTGACCCGGATACTACACTATTTTCTGATCGATGTTATAATGTTGTTTCCTCGTCACAAACAGACCTGGAGTTGTGTTTTTTTTGTTTCATTCACATGTTTAACACACAAACCCTGCAGATTTAGGCTGAGTTCTTCTCTCAAATGGAAAAACACTCTGTTCCACCTTGTGATGTCATCGTGTGGTAATACAGGAAGTGCTCCACTGTGTTTTTAAACTCCACACACCTTCAGTAGAATCATTTGGATCATTTCAGCCCTGGAATTGCCGAACTAAAGGTAAAACAAAGGAGCTGTGAACTTGAAAACTACCACTTCATGACATCACAAGGTGGAACAGAGCATTTTTAGTGCACGGTGTGTTTGCTGCATGTGTGTGTCTGATTGGTTAAGAGTTCAGGGGGCTGGGTATCTGTAATTTTTTGTTGACCGCCAGTTTTCGCCGCCATTTTCTCTTTCAGTTTTACCTCCATTTACTCATCGTGCCATAATCTGCTGTATCCATCCGTCTGTGTGTGTGTTCACCAAATAAATCACCACAAAACGCATGTCGAGGTCATGTGGGTTAATATGAACATTTTAACATCAAAATGACAAGTTTCCAACGTAAAGTGAATTGGAGCCAGAGTGGATGGAGCCGAAAGCGCGTCCATAATCACTTCCTATTTGGAACGAGGCGGCTAGCAGGTTAGCCATGTCCATTTATATAAACAGTCAAAGCATGATTTGCAAGACTCATTGCCAAAATTGTTTTCCAAATACATTCTTTTAAAAACTCGCCTTCAGAGAAAGGCTTGCTAGCTTTTGTTAATTTGAAGCCCAGCAAAAAAAACTTGCCTTGGTACTTTGATTGGACTTGGAAAATGATTTAGTTGTCCACTCTGTATTAAACACTCAGCGCTCACTATCCACTTTACTTTTCTTTGATAAGCCCACGTTGGCCGGATTAATAAGAGCAGCGGGCCACATGTAGCCCCTGGGCCGTAGTTTGCCCACGCCTGGTCTATGTTGTACACAGACACAGGGAATGAGGTGGGTTAAGTGTCTTGCCCAAGGACAAAACAACAGCATTCATCTGTGGGATCTGGAATTGCACCGGCAACCTTCGGATCAGTGGACAAACACCTCCTGTCGTCCATTTTCTCCTCCCGTCTCCTCACAGTGTCTGATGTCACACAAATACAGCGTAGAGTACAGAAGTTGTATTAAATAAACGCCGAGCTCTGGGACATGTGGACTGACCCTCTGCTCTGAAAATCCTGCTGCGCTGCTAATCTCCTGATGCAATCCAATCTGTACTCAGATTAATATTAGCAGCTCAGATTAACAGAGCGGCCCCTCCCCAAATGGATGGAAAGATACAGAAATATGTCTGTGTGGAGCTGCTGCTGTGAGGGAAACGCTGACGGAACAATCAGACTGTTTCTGATGGTTTAGAGCGACACGCAAACTACTGCCTCCTGTGATCTGTGTCGAGTTTGAGAGGAGAATTTAACAGTTTTTGAATTAATGTTTTCAGATTATACATCATTTCAGATGGAGGAACGAGAGGAAACTGGGGGAAATATCTATATCTTTTATTTAAATCACAGACATGAACTGCAAACAGGTCATTCATCAAGCAGGGACCCCCAGACTTCCCTCACCCCAGACACCTCCTCCAGCTCCTCCAGGCCAGCCGACAGACATAGTCCCTCCACCGTGTCCTGGGTCTTCCCTCTCCTCTCGATGTGGAGGAGCAGCGGCTCAACTCCGAGCTCTTCCCGTGTGACCGAGCTCCTCACCCTGTCTCTAAGCGAGCGCCCAGCCACCCTGCGGAGGAAACATATCTGATCTTATCCTTTTGGTCATTGCTCAAAGCTCGTTAGCATTAGCTTCATTTTAATGTCAGTCAGCATTAGCTTTATTTTAATGTCGGTGAGCATTAGCTTCATTTTAATTTCAGTTAGCATCAGCTTCATTTTTATTTCAGTTAGCATTAGCTTAATTTAAATTTCAGTTAGCAATAGCTTAATTTAAATTTCAGTTAGCATTAGCTTCATTTAAATTTCAGTTAGCATTAGCTTCATTTTAATTTCAGTTAGCATTAGCTTCATTTTAATTTCAGTTAGCATTAGCTCCATTTTCATTTCAAATAGCATTAGCTTCATTTTAATTTCAATTAGCAATGGCTTAATTTAAATTTCAGTTAGCATTAGCTTCATTTTACTTTCAGTTAGCATTAGCTTCATTATAATGTCAGTTAGCATTATCTTACTTTTTTAAAATTTCAGTTAGCATTAGCTTCATTTTACTTTCAGTTAGCATTAGCTTCATTAGCTTCATTTGAATGTTGTGATGGCATCTGAAACACAAGCATTTACGCTCTTTATTTAAACAAGAGAACCCGATGAGAGCAAAAGAGTAAAAGTATCATGTGGGGAAGCTCAAAGCAGGAGCAGACTCAGAAAAATCCCAGTTAGCTCAATTTATTGCAAGTCACCATGGAAAAATAAAACACATTTACAAAACTAACAGTGCTCAACTAAAGCAAAAACAACAGAACATAAGAAAGTAAGGAAAACCCCACATGTACAGAACTTTTTTTTTTTTTTTTACATGTGCAGAACTACACTGATCCTCGAAAAAACTCTGAGTGGCTTAAATACTCCTCCAGGTCTGTACCATCTACTCTACAGGTACAACTTTAGCAGAATCTCCTCATCAACTGCATCCTCTGAGGCCGAAGTCCCTTTAACTCAAAAGTGTTTAAAAATAAACTATAAACACTTAAATATCGAAACTAAATTCACAAACACATCGAAACAGAAAATAAATAACTTAACCCAGTTCCCCCTCCACATGGTCCGGCCCACGACCTCACCCAGAACTTTCAAAATGGCCGCCATAAGCCACGCCCCTTTTTGTCTGGACCATGTGGAGATTCAGGTAAGAACAGACGCTTCTGTTTGAATAAATTTAACCAAATAAACTGTCTTTAATGAAACAGGTGTAAGTGGAGTTTAACTTAAAGGTCGAGGAACTGAAAAACTAAACTAAAAAAACCCGGGACACGTATGTTTAGTGTTTTAGTTTTTGCTGCATATTAAAGAGACAAAGGCTCTTTAGACCTGAAAAAATCTCCTTGAGTAAAAGTTTTAAAGCACCTGTTTAAAAACTGTTGAAGTAGATTTTGCTCTGATAAATCTCCAAATGTAATGATGATGTTTGATCATTTTGACTTTTAATCAATTTGCGCTGAGTTTTGTTCAACAGAAACGGTTAAATCAGTCGTTTCTTCGCTGTATATTTTTGTGTATGAACATGTTAAAATAAACCCTCAGCCTTTTCCACTGTTTTTTTCATAAGCGCCCTGTTTAAAATACAAAATATACAAAAAACATAAGTCCATAAAACATTAGACACAGGCGCAGTTGTGTGTGTTAAAGTGCATTATCAAATACGAGGCAAAACTGTCAAAACCACTTTTTTCCCCCATTTTTTCTGGGTTAGTTTAGTCCTGGTTTAGACCTGGTTTAGTCCTGGTTTAGTCCTGGTTTAGTCCCGGTTCAGTTCTGGTTTAGTCCTGGTTTAGTCCTGGTTCAGTCCTGGTTTAGTCCTGGTTTAGTCCTGGTTTAGTCCTGGTTTAGTCCTGGTTTAGTCCCGTTTCAGTCCTGGTTTAGTTCTGCTTTAGTCCTGGTTTAGTCCTGGTTTAGTCCTGGTTCAGTCCTGGTTTAGTCCTGGTTTAGTCCTGGTTTAGTCCTGGTTTAGTCCTGGTTTAGTCCCGTTTCAGTCCTGGTTTAGTTCTGCTTTAGTCCTACTTTAGTCCTGGTTTAGTCCTGGTTTAGTCCTGGTTTAGTCTTGGTTTTGTCTTGGTTTTGTCTTGGTTTAGTCCTGGTTTAGTCCTGGTTCAGTCCTGGTTTAGTCCTGGTTTAGTTCTGGTTTAGTTCTGGTTTAGTTCTGGTTTAGTTCTGCTTTAGTTCTGCTTTAGTCCTGCTTTAGTCCTGCTTTAGTCCTGCTTTAGTCCTGGTTTAGTCCTGGTTTAGTCCTGGTTTAGTCTTGGTTTAGTCTTGGTTTAGTCTTGGTTTAGTCCTGGTTTAGTCCTGGTTTAGTCCTGGTTTAGTCCTGCTTTAGTCCTGCTTTAGTCCCGCTTTAGTCCCGCTTTAGTCCCGCTTTAGTCCCGGTTTAGTCCTGGTTTAGTCCCGGTTTAGTTCTGCTTTAGTCCTGCTTTAGTCCTGCTTTAGTCCTGCTTTAGTCCTGCTTTAGTCCCGGTTTAGTCCCGCTTTAGTCCCGGTTTAGTCCTGGTTTAGTTCCGCTTTAGTCCCATTTTTTGAATATCTTCTTCCTCGACGTCTCTTTGCAGCGTTTTGCTTCCAGGAAACAAATATTCAGCAGAGATGGAATATTTCTAGACTCACTTTAGGATTAAGATTAACAGGAACATCCTTACTACAATTTTACTCACAAATAAACACAAAGTTGGACGGAAAGATGGAAGTTTATGTTTATTCTGTATCAGTCCTGGAACAGAACGAAGTACAAGTAGTGAAGTACTGCACTATAATGGGCACGTTTTACTTTTAATTCACTACATTTTTGAACAGGACTAAAAACTATGGTAAAATTGCAGAAAACGCCTAGGGTTTTATTTTTAGCGCATTCATACTTTGCGCAAAAAAAAATATACAAATAAAAACAGCTGGAAAATATTAACAAAAATATAAATATACAGGTTTTTTTTTTTTTTCTACTACATAATTCCAAATATCTTACCTCACATATTTCCTGTGCATATACATGTGCAAACTTTTGACCCGTAGCGTGTTTATTACTTTTATTACAGCCCATCCCCATTACACCCGACGAGCAGAACATCCACGGCTTCAGGAGCGATTCGAACAAATGACGATCGTTACCGTGGCAATTAACAATTTCACCCAAAATACATCAAAGTCCTCAACAGGAAACCCATAAACAGACACATTATGCAAAAGGTCCATAGTGATGCGCTATAGAACCGAGCTGGAAGAATCCTCGGTTAAACTCGCTAACATTTATCAATAATTTGAATCTCCCCTCGCTGTTTTAGGACCCCCCTGCGCTCCCTTATCGCCCTATTCGGCGCCGTTAGCTCAGCCCGGGCGCAAAATTAAGCACTGCTAATTCTTTGGTGTTTTGGATATTGCTTTTCAGACTGGCTCTACATCACATCAAGCAGAAGGAGGCTACTTTTCTCACCCATTGTTGCGGCGTAACTCTCCAAGTCTCTGTATTTTGCAATTCAATTAACTCGGTTTCGATTTTATGCAACTCAAGGGGACGATAGCTGTGTCTGGATGGGCTGAAAGTTTTCCTCCGCGCTCCCAAGCCGCTCCAATTAAGGCTAATGGCGAGCTTGTGTAACAGTCCCGTCCCAAATGCGGTTCTTATCTAACGGCTCGCCGTTTTGTTTTTGGCAGAGTCATGTGATGCGGCGAGGAGGTCCCCCGGGGGCCGTTGTGCCGGCGTTCGGGGCCCTCGGGTGCGTTACCAGAGAAAGAGCACATTAGGTAAAGTCACTTCTGTTGGATTTGGAGCTGATAAAGTGTAAGGTAGGTGTTTGAAGTTGTTCGGCGTGAACTTTTCGGTGATAGAAATTCTCCGTGGCTGTTTGTCTGCATGGAGATGTTTACTGGTTTAGTCCTGGTTTAATCCTGGTTTAGTCCTGGTTTAGTCCTGGTTTAATCCCGGTTTAATCCCGGTTCAGTCCCGGTTCAGTCCCGGTTTAGTCCTGGTTTAGTCCTGGTTTAGTCCTGGTTTAGTCCTGGTTTAGTCCTGGTTTAGTCCTGGTTTAGTTCTGGTTTAGTCCTGGTTTAGTCCTGGTTTAATCCCGGTTTCATCTTGGTTTAGTCCTGGTTTAGTCCTGGTTTAGTCCTGGTTTAATCCCGGTTTAGTCCGGTTTTCGTCTTGGTTTAGTCCTGGTTTAGTCCTGGTTTAGTCCTGGTTTAGTCCTGGTTTAGTTCTGGTTTAGTCCTTTTTTAGTCCTGGTTTAGTCCTGGTTTAGTCCTGGTTTAGTCCTAGTTTAGTCCTGGTTTAATCCTGGTTTAGTCCTGGTTTAGTCCTGGTTTAGTCCTGGTTTAGTCCTGGTTTATCACGGTTTTAATCCTGGTTAGTCCCGGTTTAGTCCCGGTTTAATCCCGGTTTAGTCCCGGTTTAATCCCGGTTTAATCTTGGTTTAATCTTGGTTTAATCTTGGTTTAATCTTGGTTTATTTTTTTAGTCCTGGTTTAGTCCTGGTTTAGTCCTGGTTTAATCCCGGTTTCGTCCTGGTTCAGTCCTGTTTAGTCCTGGTTTAATCACGGTTTAATCACGGTTTAGTCCTGGTTTAATCCCGGTTTAATCCCGTTTAATCTTGGTTTAATCCTGGTTTAATCTTGGTTTATTTCTGGTTTAGACCTGGTTTAGTCCTGGTTTAGTCCTGGTTTAATCCCGGTTTCGTCTTGGTTTAGTCCTGGTTTAGTCCTGGTTTAGTCCTTGTTTACTGGTTTGCTTGGAATGTTCCACAGTGTGGCATTTAGCACAGATATCTTGCATTTGCTCGTGACAGGAGCTCAGTTGGTAGATAACAAAAGACGACTGTCAGCTGTAGAAATCATCGTAGGAGTGAAGACGTTTCTCTTCAGTTCTGGTCAGATCACTGCTGGACACGGCCTTATTTCTGTCTGAAAGGAGAAGCTAACTCCACTGAAACTGAAAACATCTCGTCTCCAGCTTCAGCTTAAATCAGACATGTCAGACTCAGGCCCACAGGCGAAATTTAGTCCTTGATATAATTATATTTGGCCGGCGAGATCGAATCAAACGTGTTAGCACCAGTATAGCACATGCACCTCTGACACTACG
Source organism: Periophthalmus modestus (assembly GCA_019594935.1). Classification (NCBI taxonomy): domain Eukaryota; kingdom Metazoa; phylum Chordata; class Actinopteri; order Gobiiformes; family Gobiidae; genus Periophthalmus; species Periophthalmus modestus. The sequence continues at coordinate 3,754,986 of JAIEZT010001328.1, forward strand.
AATCCCAGAATGCTTTGCAAATGTGTTGGCGCTGGCCCCCACCTCTTCTGTTGACACTTATTAGCATCTGCTGCCTCTTCTGAAAAACATGCAGAGGTTGTTGAAATTTTTCAGTAAATATTTAGTTTGGCTCTCAACTTAGTTTTTAAGGCTTAAATGACCCTATTCAACCTTTAGCGACCCTGCTATTGTTCTCTTTGTTCTGTTTCCTTTGGGTTTGAGGATGGAGTTATTGATGGGGAAAAGATTATGTCTAAGGCCCCCGTTCCTGTTTAAGGAAGGATTGTCTCTCCTCTCAAACCATTTCTTTTCTCTAAGATCTGAACTTCACCATCTTCAAAGGAGTGGTTGGTGTCTTTGAGATGGAGATGAACAGCAGACTGGGGTCCAGAGGGGCTCTCACGCTGGTGTTGGTACATCCTCTTATGCAGTAGCTGTTTAGTTTCTCCAGTGTAACGCTCACCACACTCTTCACTACACTGAATGGAGTAGACCACATTACTTAGTTTATAGTTTGGGGTTTTGTCCTTCAGGTGAACCAGTTTCTGTGGTGTCCAGGTATAATCTGACCAGAGCTGAAGAAGCAGCTTGGATGAGCAGCCAAACGTCTTCAACTCTACAACGATTTGTCCAGTTGACAGATTTAAACTTCGTCGATGGATCCAACCTGGACGACTGAGGGATTACACAAACATCTCAGTTGGTAAAGTGTTTGTCCACTAATCCGAAGGTTGTTGGTGCGATTACAGCTCCCACAGATAAATTCGTTGTTGTGTACTTGGGCAAGACACTTAACCCATGTGAATGTGTGTGAATGGGGGATCGGTTCCTTGGTGTAAAGTGTTTTGAAAGACAAATGTTATATAAAAAGTTGACGTTAACCAATGCATTCTCATTATACGGGTTGCCTCTCCGTAGATCTGACCTGTAACTTATCCTGGTGGAGTCATGTGGTTGTTTCCATGGAGATACAAGTTAATTTTACTGCGAAACGTACCTGGCCAAGCAATACCATCTCAAAAAGACCCGGAGATGAGCAGGTTTTGGACATATTGTAGCTTTAAATTGTAATTGTCTGATTTTCTATTTTAGTTATTTTTCCTTGAGAGTTTGGTTTGGTTTTGGATTCATGCGAGTCCGTGGTCTGACACTAGAGGGAGCTCACCATCCAATAGTCAGTTTTTTTTTGTTTGTTTTTTTTTAGCAAAATATCAAAGTAGTGATAGATTTAAAATACTTCTCTAAAGGGTGTGTTACATGTAGTAAAATGAAAAACATCTATATAAAAACTTGTGTATGACCAGATCCAGTCGCTCAGTTGGTGGAGTGTTTGTCCTCTGACCTGAAGGTTGCTGGTTTGAATCCCCTGGCCCACATGCTGGTGCTGTTGTTGTGTCCTTGGGCAAGACACTTAACCCACCTCGCCCCCAGTTTTAAGTAAACACCGGTCTAAACTGTGTTGAAATGATCTAAACACACAATTCCAACGCAGTATCGAAATCGAAACCAAAATTACTAATGTACTGCAGGATGTCTAACGAACTTGAAGCTTATTTGTCAAATTTTCCATATGATTTTTTAAATGAAATGAATTATTTGTTTTATTTTGTGTTAATTTAGGCATAAGTTTCATATTTAATAACTGGCTGTACTTTCACTACTTTTTAACCTGTAGAATACAAGTGATAGATGAAGTACTCCATTGTGTTAGGAGGTATTTGACTTCTAGGAGTATTAAAGAGGAGGTATTTTACTACTTAAGTAAAAGTACAGATACAGAGGTAAAAAGTTACTCAAGTAAAAGTATCACACGAAAAAATCTACTGAAGTAAAATAATGTAGCTACCTGTTTAAAAATGTACTTTAAGAGTAAAAAGTAAAAGCATTTCACAGACGGATTGTTTATTTTGGTCACAGTTGGTCAATTTCTTAATTTTTCTTTAAAATTTTGAGTTCAAGCTTCATCTTTGAGCAAACAAAAATACATACACAAAATTTATGTCAAGATGTTTCCACGAACACGGTAAAAATCACCCCTCAAATCATATGAAAAGTACAGATACTGCTCTCAAATGTAGTGAAGTAAAAGTAAAATTATCCACTGTAAAATGTACTTAAGTAAAGTACAGATACCTATAGATTCCTCTTTAAGTACAGTACTTTACTACCGTAATTTCACGACCATAAGGCTCAGGTTAAAAGTTGTGAACATCGTGGGAGCGATGGATGACAGACGAACGCAGTTTTACAAAGACCGGGAGGCAGCGCCGGGCGAGTTACGCCACGATTTGTGAATGGATTGTGGATGCTTGGGCTCATGTATCTGCTGCACTGTTCTTCGAGCTTTTCGCAAAAGTCGACATCGTTCACGAGGAGACGTACGGCAACAAGACGGACTCTGATAGTGACCAGAGGGAACCTGGTGTATTTGATAGAGATCTAGCCCAGCTGTTCATTTCAGATACAGAGGATGAAGACTTTGATGGATTTGTGAATTAATTGAAAAAAAATATGTGAGCACTTTGCTAAATACTTGAATAAAGCACAACCGAACACAGTTTTGCTTCCTTTGCCTTTTTTAGAGCACATATACTAACGTCCAAAGGCCCGGTGCCCCTTTTGTATGTGTTAAATGCAGAAAAAACACCGTAACTGAACTGTGCCTTTTAATCCGATGCGCCCTATGGTCGTGAAAATACGGTATATGGAATTATGTAGCAAAGAAAACATTTAATGATATGTTACATTAAAATCCTCAAAGTAGCCACCCTTTGCTTTGTCAAAAACTATTTAGCAGTTCATAATTCCATATATCTTACTTCATATATTCGATGTCTTCTGTATGTGAAAAAATGTAGAAAGTAGTAAAAATAAAGAAAAACTGAGAGGACTGACTGAGAGGATCCAAAGTGTCCAAAGTTTTGACTGGTGGTGTATGTACTATCCTGCCGTTTATAGAGTTGATCCACAGCTTGTTTTGTTATGAATAAATAAAGTAATAAATATAAAATAATAAAATAAAATAAAACTAAAAAATTCGAAATATTCGAAAAAACAGGCCCCGCCCTGTTCAGCTCCAAAGGTCAAACAAAGGTCAAACAAAGGTCAAACAAAGGTCAGACAAAGGTCAAACAAAGGTCAAACAAAGGTCAGACAAAGGTCAGACAAAGGTCAGACAAAGGTCAAACAAAGGTCAGACAAAGGTCAGGTGGTATGGGCTCCATGTAACTCACCCAACAGAACATTAAGTTGACAAAATAGTTTTGGTGTTTTATTTTAATTGATGTCCATTTTATTTATGTACACAGAATATTTAAAACATTTTCAAATGTACTTATGTGTATTATTTTTACATATATTTGTTTTTATTTAAAAACCCATTGTCCAACATTCTAAACCTGTGTGAGCTGTCGTTGCCATGGAGATGGTGACGTCACACAGTGACATCACACTGTGACATCACCATGAATTTTATGTAGGGGTGAGAACAGAGCAGATCCTTCAGTTTGAACCAAACCTTTGTCAGAGACGCAGCTTGTAACGAGACAGCACTTTAGCAAACACTTTGAATCTCTCTAATCCACTGTATTCACACAGTTTCAACATGGCCGCCCAAATCTACCTGCCCACCATCAGACGGCTGTACGCCGTGGCACAGTTACTTGGACAACCCGTGGACTTCACAGAGTCCACCGCGGTACGGTGTTCCCGCCCCGTTTTCGTCATCCGAGTTTCGGTCGGGGACTTGTGGGCAGAAGTGCGAGGGCCCAACAGGAGGGAGACTAAGACCCGGGTCTGTTTCATGGCCCTGAACCTACTGGAGAGGCACCATATCAAACAAGCCCACCCTAATGGCTACGCCAAAGTCCAGGGCCCCAGCCATCCAGACTTTGGTCTGGACAAAGACCCATGCACTCGCCTGTCCGAGCTGCTCATGGCCTGGAAGCACCCACCCGCCCAGTACCGCCTGCTGGAGGGCACGGTGTCCGGCGCCCAATGGGCCTTCACCATGGAGGTGTCTCTGGACCGGTACACTGCGGTGGGCAAAGGCGGCTCCAAGAAGGAGGCCAGGAGGAGAGCGACCACAGCTCTGCTCCAGATGATGGGCTACACAGTCAGAGAGGAGGATCTGGTCCCACCTGCTCCTCAGACCACAGCAGAACCTGCTCCTCAGACCACAGCAGAACCTGCTCCTCAGACCACAGCAGAACCTGCTCCTGAAAAAGAGGACGCTCGGAAGAACCAGCATCCAAACCAAATGGCTTCATCCCAACAGAGCAGACACACTCTACCTGCTCACATCCTTCCGGACTTCCGTCTGGAGAAGGACCCCATCACTCGCCTGTCAGAGCTGCAAATGATCCGTAGAGAGAAGCCCCCCGTGTACCGCATCGTGAGTGGGGAACTAGTGAACGGCAGCTGGTTGTTCACTATGGAGGTGTCCCTGGACCAGTACACTGCCTCTGGCTCTGGTCAGTCAAAGAAGGAGGCCAAGAGGAGTGCATCCACTGCACTGCTTCTCGTGATGGGCTTCACAGTCCCAGAGAAGCATCTGCTCCAGGAGAAACCTGCCCAAAATAGTCCAGAATCCACTTCACAGGAGCATTCAGAGGGCCAGTCGCCTGAAGGGACTCCAGTGAGGGCAGGGTCAGAGACACAGACGTCAGGAGAAAGCTGTGACACACTTTCAAATGTGGCCACAAGTCCAGAGGCTCCACAGCAAACTCCAGACCAGAAGAATCAAGAAGAGAGTCACAGTTCACAGGCCACACCTGAGAACAACCAGGAGAACCAGCCCCTGAACAGCTCAAGTATCAATGATTTTTCAGAGGAAACATCACAGGAGAGCCATGGTCACAGCTCTCATGGACCTGTCGAAGATGACTCCACTCAAGCTCCAGAGACACTTGAACTTTCTCAGGCAGAACTGGAGGAAGAGACTGGACAGGAAGATCCAGAACAAGAGGAGTCCAAAAGTCCAATGGAGACCCAAAAATCAGAGGACTGCAGAGAGACGATATCCACTGAAGCTACGGACACCGGAGCTCCAGAGACAGTTTTTGAGGAGGAGCTGGAAGAAGAAGTTGGACAGGAGAGCCAAAGTCCAGACTATTTTCCAGAAGTGCTCCAGCTTGAGGTCCTGCAGACAGTTGGACTTAATGAAGAGAAGCAAAACATAACGTCAGAAGAAACTGGACTGGAACAGAGTCCTGTGGATTCTGTTCCAGTGGGGCTCCAAAATGAGGATGAGATCCTCAGTATGTTTAACGATGAATCTCCTGAAAGCAACCAGAGTCAAGAGCAGCTCGACAGCAGCTCAGAAAAACACCAGAGTCCAACTGAGTCCCACGTACAAGAGGAGCAAAGCCTAGAGGACACAGAGAGACTAATGGAGGTCCAAAAATCAAGCAAAATTCCAGCAGAGGAGTCAAACCCCGAGGAGACAGAGCTACAAACTGCAGGGCAGCCAGACACAGCTCTAGAGCCCACTGCAGAGCCCACTGCAGAGCCCACTACAGAACCCACTGCAGAACCCACTGCGGAACCCACTACAGAGCCCACTGCAGAACCCACTGCAGAGCCCACTGCAGAACCCACTACAGCTCTTCAGGCCTCACAGACCCTGAGCTCAGTGGAGAGCCTGGTGGTCCACGCTCTGGTCAAAAAACTGCTCAAAAAGTTGCCAGCTAAAATGAGGTCTCACCACGACAAAGTAGTGGAGACTTTGGAAAAGGCCCTGGACCAGTTCAGAGTCCCAGATGACGTTCATCTCAAACCCAAGAACATCAAGAAGCTGGGCAAAGCGGGAGCCCGAGACCTGATCTACGAATATGGCTCCGTCTGTAAGATCCTGGAGATGGCTTTGGGACCAGAACCCACAGAGTTCCAAAAGGACGCGCCATGAAACATCTGAACATGCGCCTCAACGCCTTCAGGAACCGGCCCAGAACTGGACTGGCACGATTCTTTTCCTCTTCTTGGGACAAGCCCAGGAAGAGGGCCTATTAGACAGCGCCGGTGTGTTCTTTAGGAGGAGTCACTTCTTTGGAGGACTCACTGAGAGGACACTTCAACGTTATTCAAAATGCATTTAAAAAAAAACAAAAAAAAAAAAAAAAAAAAAAAAAAAAACAACAACCTTACACCCCTTTCCCCTGAAACATCTGAACAAGAGCCTCAACTCCTTTAGGAACCGGCCCAGAACTGGTCTCTGGACCGATTCTTTCTGGCAGAAAGCGCCGGTGTGTTCTTTAGGAGGAGTCACTTCTTTAGGAGGACTCACTGAGAGACATTCAACTTTATTCAAAATGCATTTAAAAAAAAAACAAAAAAAAAATAAAACCCCTTACCCCCCTCCCCCCTAAATCATTGTTGTCATGTTCTTTTGTATATTCTTTTGTATATTTTATCTCTTAAAGCAGCACTGCGTAACATTTCTGGTGGAGAGCACATCACCTGCATGCATGTTGGTTTTTAAGTATACCCAAGTTGCATATTAGGAATTCTGACTCGGCAAAAACCTCATAGAGATGAAACTGTGCAGGAAGTAGAGACGCTAACAGTGAGGTTGCTGGGCGCTGTTGTGCACACAGCCTATTAAATAAATACATTAGTTTAATACAAAACTGTGGAACATTCTAGATAACCTTGGTTGTCACAGCTCATTGAATTTTCACCAAGGCAAATATTAAACCAATGGAGATTTTAAGATGCTAAATGCTGAAGTTACGAGTTCATTCAAAAGTATTCTGACACTACAGAATGAAACACACTACCACACTACCTCATTCAAAGTAGTTTTTATCTTTTTTTTTACTACTTTCTACATTTTATATATACACAGAAGACATCAAATATATGAAGTAATCTACTGTATTTTTACGATTATAAGGCTCAGTTAAAAGTTGCGAACATTGTGGGAGCGATGGATGACAGACGATGAACACAGTTTTACAAAGACTGAGAGGCAGCGCCGGGCGAGTTACGCCACGACTTGTGAATGGATTGTGGATGCTTGGGCTCATGTATATGCTTGCACTGTTCTTTGAGCTTTCGCAAAAGTCAGCATCGTTCACGAGGAGCCGTACGGCAACAAGACGGACTCTGACAGTGACGAGAGGGAACCCGGTGTATTTGATAGAGATCTAGCCCAGCTGTTTATTTCAGATACAGACGATGAAGACTTTGATGGATTTGTGAATTAATTTAAAAAAATATGTGAGCACTTTGCTAAATACTTGAATAAAGCACAACCGAACACAGTATGTGCTCTAAAAAAGGCAAAGGAAGCAAAACTAACATGTATGTTTCACCGTGCCTGCGCCCTAAGGCCCGGTGCGACTTTTTTTATGTGTTAAATGCAGAAAAAGCACCGAAACTGAACTGCGCCTTATAATCCGGTGCCCCCTATGGCTGTGAAATGACAGTACTTGTACTTCGTTACCTTCCACCCCTGTAAAATACCATATATTTGTGTTTTCTTTGGACAGATTGCCGAGAATGTGCCAGTCTAAATGTGTCTTAATAATGAGACTTCAGATCCAAGTGGACACGAGTATGTGCCAGTACTTTTATAATTACACACGGTACATAGAGGCATCTGCTGTGTACTGCTGCCAAAATCTGCTATTAATAAAGTCACATTCAGGTGTTCAACTCACGTAATTATGTCTTTAAGTTCTCTGTGAAATAGTCCGATAATAATGATCTATCTCATGGGAAGTGGAGGTTTTTACTTGTTCACAGTATTTAAAACGTTCACTCAACATTTTGGCTGAAAGAGTGACTTTTACATAAATAATTTGTAACAGAAGTCGTAGTCTTTAAGTTTAGTCCTGGTTTAAGTTTAATCTTGATCAAAAGACCGGGCTAGTCCCGGTTTAATCCTGGTCTTGTCCTTTTCTAGTCCTTTTCTAGTCCTGGTCAAGTCCTTTTCTAGTCCTGATCTGGTCTTTTTCTAGTCCTGGTCTAATCCTGGTCAAGTCCGTTTCTAGTCCTGGTCAAGTCCTTTTCTAGTCCAGGTCTAGTCCTGGTCTAGTCCTGGTCTAGTCCTGGTCTAGTCCTTTTCTAGTCCTGGTCTTGTCCTTTTCTAGTCCTGGTCTTGTCCTTTTCTAGTCCTGGTCTAGTCCTGGTCTAGTCCTGGTCTAGTCCTGGTCTAGTCCTGGTCTAGTCCTGGTCTTGTCCTGGTTTAGTCCTGGTTTAGTCCTGGTTTAGTCCTGGTTTAATCCTGGTTTAGTCCTTTTCTAATCATGGTCTAATCATGGTCTAGTCCTGGTCTAGTCCTGGTCTTGTCCTGGTCTTGTCCTGGTCTTGTCTTTTTCTAGTCCTGGTCTAGTCCTTTTCTAACCCTGGTCTAGTCCTGGTTTAGTCCTGGTTTAGTCCTGGTTTAGTCCTGGTTTAGTCCTGGTTTAGTCCTGGTTTAATCCTGGTTTAGTCCTTTTCTAATCATGGTCTAGTCCTTTTCTAGTCCTGGTCAAGATCTTTTCTAGTCCTGGTCTAGTCCTGGTCTAGTCCCGGTCTTGTCCTTTTCTAGTCCTAGTTTAGTCCTTTTCTAGTCCTTTTCTAGTCCTGGTCTAGTCCTGGTCTTGTCCTGGTCTAGTCCTGGTCTAGCCCTGGTCTTGTCCTTTTCTAGTCCTGGTCTAGTCCTGGTCTTGTCCTTTTCTAGTCCTGGTCTTGTCCTTTTCTAGTCCTGGTCTAGTCCTGGTCTAGTCCTGGTCTAGTCCTTGGTTTAGTCCTTGGTTTAGTCTTACATCCTTATTACTTGTAGTAGTAATGAATTTGCATGACAGTAGTAGCAGTAGTAGTAGATTTGTAGTAGTAGTAATGAGAGGGTTAGTAGATGTATTTTTAGAAGGGACATTCATAAGATTCAAATTACAATGATTCATATCTATAATATTTTTAAACTGTCAGCAACTTTAATAATTATCGTGATTTAACCGTTTATCACAATAATTTTGGCCGTGATAATTGTGACACTAAATTTCAATATCGTCCCATGTCTGGTACTGACTTCATTCTTCAGTTTTATTTTCTTAATCGTCGTGTAGTCACTTTGGTACAAATGGAAAAAAAAACACAACCTGCTGCACATTAGTGTGACGTGCAGCTGTCCATAGGGGGCGCCGACCGCTCCACGGCTCTATGTTGTGACGACATTTACGGCGACGCCAGCTCCCACTGGACAAAACGTTTTCTAACATGGAACTCAGCGGGTTTGTCTCTTTTATTAAGTCGTTTTAGTTGAACACAGTGGTCCCTCGTTTATTTTCGCGGGGGTTCTCCTGTTTAAAGAAAGTTAAACAAACCTTCGTAGACTCAGTATATTTTTTTACAATTTCCCTCTGTTTTCCGCCTCTAAAACCCTGGCGTCACTGTATACACTTTTTTCAGACATGCATCTTTTCCCTCACATTCACTCCTGTTTCCACAAAGTTCAAACCTTCGTAGACTCACGTATATTTCTCAGTTCCTCTACAGCCCTTTTCCTGGCTCCGCTGTAATGTCTCATAATTATTCTTTTTCCTGAGTCACTGATCCACAAACTAAAGCAGATCCATTCGCAGGTCATAGCCCTTTTTGCTCCTTGTTAAAACACTTATTCTGCTGTCGTCCTTATGTCATTTTCCTCCTTCTTTGTTGTTTCACATGTAAAACCACGGAGCCAATCACCTCCGTTGATGGGTTTTAAATAATAAATCCACTAAAGTCACTCTCAAAACCTGGTCTGCAGCGTTCACAAAGACACAGGGAAAACTAAACATCCAAAGGCCCTCGCAGAGACGGCAACACGCGCCTTCATACCCTGTCAAAAAAAAAAAGCCGCGAAATAGCACTAAAAATAATCCGTGATATAGCGAGGGAACACTGTATTGCGATGTAAAATGTGCAAATTCGAGCATAACGATCCAGCAGTGTTGTAGATTATAAGCACAATAGTTCTGCTTTAACCGAGAGGAGGCCCCGAGGAAGACCCAGGACACGCTGGAGGGACTGTGTCTCTCGGCTGGCCTGGGAACGCCTCAGGGTCCCACCGGAGGAGCTGGAGGACGTGTCTGGGGTGAGGGAAGTCTGGGAGTCCCTGCTTAGACTGCTGCCCCCGCGACCCGGCCCCGGATAAGCGGAAGAAAATGGATGGATGGATAATCCGCGATATAGCGAGGGAACACTGTATTGCGATGTAAAATGTGCAAATTCGAGCATAACGATCCAGCAGTGTCGTAGATTATAAGCACAGTAGTTCTGCTTTAAAAGTGTTGTTGCGGTTGAAGTTCTATCTATAGGCGCCAGTCGTCACATTCAATTTGAAACAGCAGCAGCAGCAGCGGTGAAGCCTCCATTTTCCCGCACCGTAAACACAATCCCCTCTGTGCAGCCCTTTGTGCACGAGTCAATGCCCCCATGTTCTGCAAAGGTATTAATTAGCAGTTAGCAACACCTTTACCTTAGCTTGGCGCATCCCTCGGGACCGTGTTCGCTCTCCAAACACTTCCAAACCAAGGAAACCTAACCCCAAATTCCTTCTCCCTCTCCTTCGTTAGAACAAAACCGCACAACTCCAATTAGCTAATATTTTTCTACCTTCCATTTGACGCTAAAGTGTTTGTTTCTTATCAGACGATGCCCCAATTATGTGGACAGTAAACATCGTAATCAGAGGAGCGATGACAGCGTAAATGCTCTGCGCTCGGCTCCTCTTTTGTCAATAGGTAATTACGGTCTGGGCCGCCGCCGCCGTCCTGATACTGCCACACTTAAAATAGCTCCTTTTTGTGCTTAGAACATCCCCATTGTTTCGTAATTGCGACAATCCGAAGCGACTTGGCACGTTGATCTCACATTAATGGTGTTTAAATAGTTCAGAATAGACATGTTTCACGGAGCTGAGGAGTCTGCGGGTCGTATAGTCGAGTGCGTGGGATTTTGTTACTTTAAAATAATAGACGTTGATTAGAAGCGACACTGGTAAAGACACGGCGAGTTTATTTGTGCGGTGCAGTTGGTCCTCAAAGTAATTCAAAGTGTTTTACAGGATAAGAAAGACGTTAAAATCACAGTACGACAAATCAGAACCTAAATAATCATCATAAAAGTAACATTAAAGGAGAAAAGTGCAGAATAAACCCCTTTCAGTCACAGCAGCTAAACAGAACCAGAGCCTGGATTTAAACATGTCAAAGTCGAGACTCTCACAGCTTCAGGAAGAATGTTCCAGGTTTTAACTGAACAAAACTGAAACAGTGATTCTACACGTTTAGACCTGGTTTAGTCCTGGTTTAGTTCTGGTTTGGTCCTGGTTTAGTTCTGGTTTAGTTCTGGTTTAGTCCTGTTTTGGTCCTGGTTTGGCCCTGGTTTAGTTCTGGTTTAGTCCTGGTTTGGCCCTGGTTTGGCCCTGGTTTAGTCCTGGTTTAGTCCTGGTTTAGTCCTGGTTTAGCCCTGGTTTAGTCCTGGTTTAGCCCTGGTTTAGTCCTGCCCCTGGTTTAGTCCTGGTTTAGTCCTGGGTTAGTCCTGGTTTAGCCCTGGTTTAGTCCTGGTTTAGTCCTGGTTTGGTCCTGGTTTAGTTTAGTCCTGGTTTAGTCCTGGTTTTTAGTCCTGGTCCTGGTTTAGTCCTGGTTTGGCCCTGGTTTAGTCCTGGTTTAGGCTGGTTTAGTCCTGGTTTAGTCCTGGTTTGGTCCTGGTTTAGCCCTGTTTTAGGCCTGGTTTAGCCCTGGTTTAGTCCTGGTTTAGTCCCTGGTTTAGCCCCTGGTTTAGCCCCTGTTTAGTCCTGGTTTAGTCCTGGTTTAGTCCTGGTTTAGCCCTGGTTTAGCCCTGGTTTAGCCCTGGTTTAGGCCTGGTTTAGGCCTGGTTTAGCCCTGGTTTAGGCCTGGTTTAGTCCTGGTTTAGTCCTGGTTTAGCCCTGGTTTAGTCCTGGTTTAGTCCTGGTTTAGCCCTGGTTTAGCCCTGGTTTAGCCCTGGTTTTAGCCCTGGTTTAGTCCTGGTTTAGTGGTTTAGTCCTGGTTTAGTCCTGGTTTAGCATTCATCTGTGGGAGCTGGTTTATCGCACCGCCAACCTTCAGATCCCTGGTTTAGTCCCAGTTGTAGTCCTCTGTTTTATACATCTGACCATATTATTAAGTCAAATATATGCTGTGCCAAAAGTATCATATATAAATACAATTACTTCAAAAAGTTTCTCTGGTAATCTCTGTACCTTAAAGGTCCTATATTACACAGAACTGATTCTTATGAGCTTTAAGTCGTGTTATAATGTTGTTACCTCCTCACAAACAGGCCTGGAGTTGTGTTTTGTTTCATTCACATGTTTGAGTAACATTTCCACAGCTCAAAATGCTCTGTTCCACCTTGTGATGTCATGAAGTGGTAGTTTTCAAGTTAACAGCTGTCTTTTACCTTTAGTTCAGTAGTAGTTTGGCAATTCCAGGGCTGAAATTACGCAAATGATTCTAGTGAAGGTGTGTGGAGTTTACAAACACAGTGGAGCACTTCCTGTATCGCCACTTGATGACATCACAAGGTGGAACAGAGTGTTTCCTCAGCCTAAATATGCAGGATTTGTGTGTTCAACATGTGTGAATGAAACAAAGCCCAACTCCAGGTCTGTTTGTGATGAGGAAACAACATTATAACATAAAAACAGCGTGACACGGGCCCTTTAAGTGCGGCCGTGTCAGGTGGGGTTGTCATATTGCGCTGAGGTGATGATTACACTGGAGATGTGAAGCCCTGTGTCAGAGTCATTATAGAAAATCCATGTCTCCTCAGAGCGCTGGATCCATTCTGCACAGGCCTGTATCGCTATGGACAGTAATTATAGACATTTGTCAGGACCAGTGCGGACACGTCGCTGCTGATGTTTGGAGGCGAGTGTATGTAAATGTAGTTACTGTTCAGAGACGACGTGAGAAGAATCGGTGCGTGTTTGAGTACACTGTGAAGTCACTAGTCACATCATTTTGTAATGTTTTTTGTTTAAATAATCAGTTTTTTCATCCCAGTTTTATTTGAAACTTCAGTTAAAGAGAGGAGGTATTTTATTCTACTTCTATGGGAGGTATACTAAAGAGAGGAGGTATTTTATTTTACTTCTATTGGGTATTAAAGAGGAGGTATTTTACTTCTATGGGGTATTAAAGAGGAGGTATTACTTCTATGGGGTATTAAAGAGGAGTATTTTACTTCTATGGGTATTAAAGAGGAGGTATTTTACTTCTATGTTGTATTAAAGAGGAGGTATTACTTATATGGGGTATTAAAGAGAGAGGTATTTTATTTACTTCTATGGGGTATTAAAGAGGAGGTATTTTTACTTCTATGGGTATTAAAGAGGAGGTATTTTACTTCTATCTATGGGGGTATTCTAAAAAGGAGTATTTTACTTCTATGGGGGTATTAAATGATTAAAGAGGAGGTATTTTACTTCTATGGGGTATTAAAGAGGAGTATTTTACTTCTATGGGGGTATTTTACTTCTAAGAGGAGGTATTACTTCTATGGGGTTTTAACTGTAACACATCACATTTTTAAATCACCATGTTTCATTTTATTGTTTTGAAAATTCTATATTAGCCAAAAACATTCATGTTTTGTTTTTATTATGTTCTCAGTCCCTCCTCTCTTTCCTAAGTCCCTCCCCCTTCAGAGCACTGTCACATTTCACATTCAGCCTGCGTCTCGCTAATGAAACTACTGCACATCACATCAGGTTTGTGAAGTTGTAGTGAACAGTTTTGTATCATGCTTTTGTATATTTATGCAGAATTGTCAGGGGTGGAGCATGGGGGGGTGTAGGTTTGTGGGCGGAGCCTTGGACAGTGTTTTGTTTCATTCACATAACCCTTTATTATTAATCTGTAACATCTCCAAAGCTCAAAATGCTCTGTTCCACTTTGTGATGTCATGAAGTGGTAGTTTTCAAGTTAACAGCTACTTTTTAGCTTTAGTTCAGTAGATACTGTCAATTCCACGGCTGAAAATAATATATAAAGTTTTATTGGACACTGGGCTTGTGTGTTTACAGCAGCTTAAATATTCCTCTAAAACATTTACATTTGTTTTATATCTATAGTAGTAAAATATCTGCTGCTGCTACATGTGTTTTTGAGTCGGGCAGAGGTGAGGGCAGCTCTGAGTTTACACCGGTGCAAGGACCTTTTATAATGTAAATGTAAGACCACTGTCGCCAACTGGATCATGTTAAAATCCACCAGAAACGAAGAAAAAAATGTTTAGAATTTCAAAAATCTTAACCCCCCTTATATGTTTGTGTTCTGTTCTTGTGACTCTGGTAGTTGTGACGTTCTGGATGTTTTCAGTCTGATGTTAGTCATAAAAACGCAAAAACAACTGGTCAAAGTGATGAGAGCAGAGTCAGAATGTGTCAAATGTGAACCACCAATAACTGAACCAGGAGGCGTCTGCTGCTGGGGGCCGCAGAGGCAAATTCAGCCCAGGGCCCCCTGAAACCTCGGGACGGCCCTGGTGAAGGTGTATGGAGTTTAAAAACACATTTGAGCACTTCCTGTATTACCACATGATGACATCACAAGGTGGAACAGCATGTTTTCTGCAGGATTTGTGTGTTAAACATGTGTGAATGAAACAGAACTCGACTCAAGTCTGTTTATGACGAGGAAACAACATTATAACTTAGATAAAAAAACAGCGTAACATGGGACCTTTCAGCTGTTCAGTCGTGTGTCTCTTTTTCACAAGTTTTCGTTATCTCATCCTGGCAGACCACCTGACTCTTTACGTTCTGACTTCACCTCTCCCGACCCGGTGAAGCAGTCACGTTTTCCTTCCATGACAGTTCCATAATTAAAGTTTGCTCCCTGAACCCCTCGTGCCACAATTTGACTCACACATAAACTCTGGCGCAGCAGTGGCACATACAGATATAATTACACTTGTTAATTGGAACAAAGCCACCTGCGGCACAAAGGTGTTCGCTTAGCACAAAGGGGAGTTGACCATAAACGAACACAACCAAACTACACCGGCACTTTTCATCTGTTAAAGGAGCATTCTGCAACTTCTCTGGTTGAGTTTCCATGGAGATGTTAGAGCTTTTCACAGTATGGCATTACATTTATGGTGACAGTAGCTCAGTTGGTCCCGTTTGTCTCCACTGATCCGAAGGTTGGCGGTTTGAATCCCGCTCCCGACGTAAAAATATATCATTGGTAGAAGGGTCAGATCCACTTAGTCACAGGTTGGCAGTGCGACTCCAGCTCCCTTAAATGAATACTGTTTTTGTGTCCTTGGGCAAGACATCTGTGTAATCCCTCAGTCATCCCGTTCTGATCCATAGCAAATGAAAAATACACTGGTTTATATCTGTCTTGGACGTATTTTTTGATGTACCCTTTCGATTCACCCTTTGATGTACTTTTTGATTCACCCTTCGATTCACCCTTCGATGTACTTTTTAATGTACCCTTCGATGTACCCTTCGATTCACCCTTCGATGTCATTTTCGATTCACCTTTCGATGTACTGTTCGAAGTGTCGTTCGAAGTACCCGCCTGACAAAGAGTACTCCTCCGTGTAGTCGCCTTCATGCTGAAATGGGACACAGAGCGTACTTCAACCGCTGTCTGTGCGCTTGCGGAGAATTTGTCCCCGGTGAATAAGCGCCCATTCTCCCCCCTCAGATGGATAAACTCAGTCTGCTCGTCGCTCCCTAAACACCAAAGAATGTTCTTAAATAAGGACGAATATTTAACATTGCGATAGCTACACTAATCTACAAGTTTAAGGGATAATTCCGCTCACAGTTTGATCAGTTACACAGCGATTACTGCAAACTCCAAATGAACAGGACTTGACTGAGGTTGAGTCGCCTTGTACAGATCTTTACTCAAATTTTAAGTTTCACGTCACTCTGTTGTAAGTGACGCAAACCAGTACTTACATTTGAACATGTATTGCGTAGCGTACTCCATTTTCGTCTTTTTTTTTTGCGGAGGTGAGGTGCATGATGGGATATAGCAGTTACGAAGTGTGCTCGGATGCACGCTTCAGCTACGGTCGATCTCCACGGAAACGCAGGGCACATTTTCAGCCGCTAAAAGGCCACATTTAAGGACACTTCGGCGAATTGGGACATGGCCAAAGTGTCGCTTTAAAGGCGCATTAACCTCGTCTGTCTGCGCCTTGAAAAACATGCATTTTTACTATGAGCGTGGTCACTACTCCACAGATCTGAACTCTTAAAGAATAGTAAAGAGTAGTTTGTCCTAGTGGTGTATCCATGGCGATTGATACGATTAATGCCTTTCTTGGACTTTTCCAGTCAAGCTAATTGTGAGGAGCAGACTCTGTAAGAAGTCACAAGGGGCAATATTATTCACATGGAGGAAACATTCAGGCACAAAGTCACCCACTGAGGCGCGCTGCTGCCACCTGTAGGCGCCGTCTGGGAGTCAGGGACCGTGAAGCAGAGCCGGGTCGCAGCTCGGGACGACTGTAGAAACATACGCCGAGCTCAAAGACTCAACACAAACACTTTCTGATGGAGAGAGCGGAGCAGAGGCACAAACGTCATAATGAGTAAACACAGGGCACAGCGCTCCACCTGACGGCCTCCTGCTCCTCCATCTGCATTTCCAAAACCCTGGCTCCCAAGGAAGGGTCTCGTCTTGCATATGAATTTGGATTACAAGCAAGTAAAGAGGAACTGTGGCAAATGTGGAGATGTCATTTTAGTATTCACCTTATTCCGTATGAACATGCATTGTGTTCTATATCCTGATTAGCTAAGGGCAAGCAAGTCTCCTCTGTCCTCAAATTTACATAAATGTTGGATCGCAGTGTGACTCTAAAGTGCTGTGTGTTTGCAAGTGTTCTCCCCCGACAAAACCCGATGAAACGTTCTGCATCGACAAAGGCACCTCTGGTCGCATCCAAAACGTCGAGGAAGTAGCCAACCATCGCAGAAAAAGTTGGACTTCTGGACATTCACGTGGCTGGAGGACGCCATTACAGAATATGTCTCGTTACATAAAGAAGGAAAATAACGTGGTCTCATTCTATGATACTGTACTTATTTTTTTAAATGTACAAATGTTTAAACAAGAGAGAAATTTGAGAAAATGTTAATGCCGGTCTAAGAAAAGTGTATAAAGTGTGTGGTGAGGGGTTTTACAGCCGCAAAACATATACAATAAATAAAGCTGATATTTCTACTGATACTTAAATGAGTATCTAGTTTCGATATTGGTTTTAGCATCAAGTAGTATCTGATTTTTGATACTTTGACACAACCTTAATCTGTCCACTCAGGATTATTAAAGGTCCTATATTACACACAGTTGACTCTTGTGAGCTTTAAGTCGTTATAATGTTGTTTCTTCATCAAAAACAGACCTGGAGTTGTGTTTTATTTCATTCTCACATATTTAAGTCCTGCATTTTCAGTCCATCTACATCCCCAAAGCTCAAAATGCTCTGTTCCACCTCGTGATGTCTTGAAGTGGTAGTTTTTTAGTTAACAGCTCCTGGGCCTCTTTACATTTATTATTTGCCTGTTGTATTGGTGTGTTTGAATCTCTCGCCTTTCTTCATGTAATCCTGGCCGTGTGAGTCCTCGTTGTGGATTGGACGTCCATTTTCTTACCTGTCCAATCCCGTGTCTCACCTGCAGCCGCCGCGCCCAGTTTAAGGACATTCATTTTGTCTGTTACGTCACTAATGTGAAAGCGACTCTGTGTTTTTGAGATGCTTGTGTTTGGTCAATGTAAAACGTGTCTCTCGTTTCAGTACCGACTTTGTGTTTGTCAAGAGTTTGTTCTGTTGTTGTAAAACTTGTTGCTTTGTTAAACTTGACCTTCATTACTCTTTTTTCATCGCATCACATGTTTTCTTTTGTTCGGATGTTTTAGATCCCTTTAAGTTTAGTTTACCCTTCACATTCCTGTTCATTAAATTACTTCTTTATTTGACCAATTTTCCACCTTGGTTTTTGTTACTTCCTTGACCCTGCTCGAGCTGGGCTAGCATTTTTTATTTTATTTTATTTTTTATTAGAGACTGGCAATTCCAGGACTGAAATCATCCAAATGACTCTATCCATCCATCCATCCTGTTTCTTCCTCTTATCCGGGGCCGAGTCGCGGGGGCAGCAGTCTCATCAGGGACTCCCAGACTTCCCTCACCCCAGACACTTCCTTCAGCTCCTCCGGTGGGACCCCAAGATGTTCCCAGGCCAGAGAGAGACATAGTCCCTCCAGCGTGTCCTGGGTCTTCCCCCGGGGCCTCCTGCCGGTGGAACATGCCCAGAACACCTCCCTAGGAATGTGTTCGGGGCATGTCCAATCGTCGAGGTTTTCTAAGCATCTTGAACAGATGCCCAAGCCACCTTAGCCGCTCCTCTCGACGTGAAGGAGCAGTGGCTCTACTCCGAGCTCCTCCCATGTGACCGAGCTCCTCACCCTATCTCTAAGGGAGCGCCTAGCCACCCTGCGGACCCCATTTCGGCCGCTTGTATCCGCGATCTTGTCCAAATGACTCTAGTGAAGAAGTATTCAGTTTTAAAAACACAGCGAAGCACTTCCTGTATGCACTTGATGACATCACAAGGTGGAACAGAGTGGGTTTTTTTTTCAGTTTGAGAGAAAAACTTCACCAAAATACGCAGGGTTTGTGTGTTAAACATGAACGAAACACAACTTAAGGTCTGTTGGCGACAAGGAAACCACATTATAACACAGATCAGAGAATGGCGTAATGTGCTCGCTTTAAAGACTTTCCAGTTTTCCCTGCAACTTTTTAATAAAGTAACACAGAACAGGTTTGCAGACGGCATCTCTTTCACTTGCTACAAACCTCCTCCTCGTCGTGCTCTCACTCTGCTGTAATGTCGATGTCAAACGCAGAGTAGTTCCCAGACTCGGTCCATCAGACGGATATGGATTATGCAGAGGCTGTAGACTGTGTGTCTGCTCCGGCTCCTCTTAACAGCATCAGTCCACACCCCTGGTCCCGGGACTCTCACATCCTCACACTGTTTGGACTGGGCTCTGCATTTGTCCGGGTTCAGACTCAGACAGGACCGGAGACGAGGAGCTGCTGCTGCTGCTGCTGCTGTCGGGCCGTTAATGCACGATATGATTCATTGGAAACGGATATCGATGCTTTTAAAGAGGCACTAAGTAACTTTTCTGCCCATCACCTGCTTGGCTCCGTGGGGATGTTATAATCTTGGCTGAAATGTTCGACTTCTTCATGCAGACGGGCCAGGTTACAGGGCAGATCAGTGGAGAGGCGAGCTCAGATATGTGTTAATGCTTTTAAAGAGGCATTCAGTAACTTTTGTGCCCATCACCTGCTTGTCTCCATGGAGATGCTGTAATATTATCTGAAATGTTCTTGTCTTTATGGAGAAATTTGATGCTGTACAGTAAAAGTGCAGCCAGACCAGGTTACAGGGCAGATCAGTGGAGAGGCGAGCCCAGATATAATGCTTTTAAAGAGGCACTCAGTAACTTTTCTGCCCACCACCTGCTTGTCTCCATGGAGATCTTATACTATTGGTTTGAAATGTTCCATAAAAACGTCTCCACAGAGACTAGTGGAGCAGTCAGGTCAAGTTACAGGACAGATCAGTGGAAAGGCGAGCCCAGATTGCTTTTAAAGGCGCATTCTGCCTGCCTCCTGCTTGTCTCCATGGAGATGTTATAACATTGTCTGAAATGTTTTACAGTATGGCATTAAACCTCTCCGCAGAGACGAGCCAGTAATGCAGCCAGGCCAAGTTACGGGACAGATCAGTGGAGAGGCAATCCCGCTCACAGCTCATTCAGCAATAAACTCTCCTGTAATTGAACAGATAAATCAATCAGACAAGTTCAGTGCCATAGTGCGGAACATTACGGGTAAAGCAATAACATCTCCATGGAGACGAGCGTATACCAGGAGTTACAGAAGTGAGCGCTCCTTAAACTGCACGAAAATGAATGAATTATGACTGTGTTTTGAGCAGAGGTGGGTGAAGTCTGTGCTGCTGCTTAAGTAAAAGTATAAATACAGAGACAAAAAGTTGCTCAAGTAAAAGCATCACAAAGTACATTTCAAACGGTACTGAAGTAAAAATATTAAAAGTAAAAAGTAGTTAGTTTCACACAAGTGTTGATTATTAAAGTGTAAATGTAGTAATATTTATTAAAAATGTAACAATACTAAACAATTTCTTGACTTTCCTCACGAATTTTGTCTTTCTATTTTGCTCAAAGTTGAAGCTTAAACTTGAAAACTTAGTCAGGATGTTTCAACAAACATGGTAAAAATAACCCCGAATCATATGAAATATACTGTATTTTATGGACTACAGAGGCACCTGATTAAAAGCCGCGTGCTTTAATTTTAGAAAAAAAACTTGTACAAGCCGCACAGGATTTTAAGCCGCAGGTATCCCACGTAGTAATATGAGAAATTAGCTCAAAAACGTTCATTTGCGAGGGACTCGTGCAGTTTTACATGCTTTTTTTACAGTGTATGCAGGTGCGTGTTCTGCGTCCTGATTGGCTAAAGGAGATGCCGTGTTCTGCGTCCTGATTGGCAAAAGGAGGTGCGTGTTCTGCGTCCTGATTGGCTAAAGGAGGTGCCGTGTTCTGCGTCCTGATTGGCTAAAGGAGGTGCATGTTCTGCGTCCTGATTGGCTGAAGGAGGTGCCGTGTTCTGCGCCCTGATTAGCTAAAGGAGGGTGCAGTGTTCTGCGTCCTGATTGGCTAAAGGAGGTGCATGTTCTGCGTCCTGATTGGCTAAAGGAGGTGCGTGTTCTGCGTCCCGATTGGCTAAAGGAGGTGCCGTGTTCTGTGTCCTGATTGGCTAAAGGAGGTGCGTGTTCTGCGTCCTGATTGGCTAAAGGAGATGCCGTGTTCTGCGTCCTGATTGGCTAAAGGAGGTGCCGTGTTCTGCGTCCTGATTGGCTAAAGGAGGTGCATGTTCTGCGTCCTGATTGGCTAAAGGAGGTGCCGTGTTCTGCGTCCTGATTGGCTGAAGGAGGTGCCGTGTTCTGCGCCCTGATTAGCTAAAGGAGGTGCAGTGTTCTGCGTCCTGATTGGCTAAAGGAGGTGTCGTGTTCTGCGTCCTGATTGGCTAAAGGAGGTGCGTGTTATGCGTCCTGATTGGCTAAATGAGGTGCCGTGTTCTGCGCCCTGATTGGCTGAAGGAGGTGTCGTGTGTCTGCGCCCTGATTGGCTGAAGGAGGTGTCGTGTTCTGCGTCCTGATTGGCTAAAGGAGGTGCCGTGTTCTGCATCTTGATTGGCTAAAATAGGTGCGTGTTATGCGTCCTGATTGGCTAAAGGAGGTGCCGTGTTCTGCGTCCTGATTGGCTAAAGAAGGTGCCATGTTCTGCGTCCTGATTGGCTAAAGAGGTGCGTGTTCTGCACGTGTTCTGGACCTGTGTGAACTACTCATCTGTTTTATTGGTCGACTGTTGCCGGGCAAAATGATTTTGGCGCCACGGAAAAAAACATGTATAAGCCGCACTGCACCATAAGCCGCAGCGGTTAAAAAGTAGAAAAAAGTAGCAGATTGTAGTCCGGAAAATACGGTACTTTTTAGAGTAGAAAGTACAGATACTGCTCTCAAATGTAGTGAAGTAAAAGTAAAGTACAGATACCAAAGTACAGCACTTTACTACTTCGTTACTTTCCTTCCACGACTGCTTTTGACTGCAATCTCTAAACAGTATTTCATTTTTTATTTGGTTGCATTGGGAATAGCACTCGCCTCACAGCCAGAAGGTCCACGGTTCAATCCCCGAAGCGTATGGACTCTGATGCGTTCCCCGTATCCATGTTTTTACCTCCAAATAATCAGCTACCGACCAATTTCAAACCAGCAAACGCCGACTAGAGCTCCAATCCTACGCAGGCCACAACTGCACTGTATATATGCAACGCAGCTCTACCACTGAGCCACCCAGCAGCCAATGTTTGATTAGTTTTGACGCAGTGAAGGCCAAAACACGGATGAAGCAATATATTGGGTTTATTTCAGACATAACACTGGAAAAGGCGTCTGGTTCTCTACTGCTCGGAGTCGGGGGAGCTCCAGACAGATATATTAGCTCATGTAAATAATAGATAGAACGTGATCGATTGAGCCGGAGCAGAATAGCTTTGGCTAAAAATCACATGGTTTCAGGTTTCTTACTCCAGACGCTGCACTTCTCGCTTTAAAACTATGGCGTATTTTTAAATGGCTCATATTACGCTGTTTTCTGATCTGTTATAATGTTGTTTCCTCGTCACTAACAGACTGTACCTGGAGTTTCTGTTTCATTTTCACACGTTTAAAGCACAAACTCGGCGTATTTAAGATGATTTCTTCTCTCAAAACTGAAAAACGATCTGTTCCACCTTGTGATGTCATCATGTGGTAATACAGGAAGTGCTCCACTGTGTTTTTAAACTCCACACACCTTGTTACAAACTGTTCCTAGGGACGAAAGGAAGTAACACAACTCAGGTGGTAAAAGGCTTTTTAATTACAGTGGTCCCTCGTTTATCGCCACGGTTACGTTCTAAAAATAACCCGCAATAGGCAAAATCTGCGAAGTGTCAGCTTTATTTTATGTTTCTTGTCTGTAAAACGCCTCACCACACACTTTATACACTTTTCTCACACAGGCATTAACATTTCTCTCTTGTTTAATTTCTCTCAAAGTTCAAACCTTCGTCGGTGCCTTTGTCGGTGCAGAACGTTTCATCGACATTGTGGGTTTTGTCGGGGAGAAAACTTGCAAACATACAGCACTTCAGAGTCACACTGATCCAACATTTATGTAAATTTGTCTGACACATTCTGTACTGTACAGGACACACGGAGGAGACTGATGGACAATGGTCTACAGTCCCTCAGCCAATCAGGACGCAGAACACAATGGTCTACAGTCCCTCAGCCAATCAGGACGCAGAACACAATGGTCTACAGTCCCTCAGCCAATCAGGACGCAGAACACAATGGTCTACAGTCCCTCAGCCAATCAGGACGCAGAACACAATGGTCTACAGTCCCTCAGCCAATCAGGACGCAGAACACAATGCATGTTCATACGCTGCAAAAAAAACATGCAAAAGTACACTGAAAGAATCTGCGAGACCACGATATAGTGATGGACAAATGTATAAAGTAAATGTGAAGGTTAGAATTATACAGTAAAACTAAATAACCAGAAAAGGAGGCTCGACGAGTTCAAACTGGGACAAAATAAATCACAAAAGCCAATCATCAATCAATTCGAGTTACAATCAAAAACAATAGGTAGATTTTTTGGGCAGCCTCTAGCGGACTTGGAATTCCCCAACACACACACAGAGAGTTCAACAGAGAAAGCATCTATCTAAGGTGAGTGCGGCACATTTATTGCGTGCGGCGCTGGAAGGTACCGGCCGCGGTTTGGTAGCGCAGAGTAGCGACGCACCAGCTACAACGACACTGGATCTGGAGCCAGGAAAAGTGTCGAAGCTGGTCCACTACAAAACACACCTTCACCCGAGTCATTTGGATCATTTCAGCCCTGGACAAAGTTTAAAAGTCGGGTATTAACGCAAGCCACCGCCGTCTCATGACATCACGAGTTGGAACGACGCATTTTGAGTTTTGGAGACGGCGACAGATTAATAAAGTGCTACTCAAACCTGTGAAAACACAACTCCAGGTCTGTTTTTGAGGAGGTAACATCATTAGAACATGGTTAAAATCTCACATGAGTCAATTTTGCGTAATATAGGAGCTTTAACCAAAAGTTGAAGATTATGTTTAATTCCTCATTGCTCTTTGCCGATGTCCCCCGAGCCCAATTAAGGTTGTTTACGGGCTGCAGATTGGTCACACATAGTACAGTAAAGGGCAGGAGAGGCGGAATAACTCCAGGTAATTGCTATGAATTCTGAGAAAGAGAACCTAAATGAGTGTCAGCACACCCACGCTGTGATGTATGGGGAATAGGCACTAGCTGCGGGCTGTGAAGGTGAAAACACAGAACTTATACAAATGCATGGGGATAACAACTGTGCTTTTATTTTGAAATTCAAATACGTCTCTGGCTGCGCTTTTGAAGGCTTCATAATATTCTCAGCCTGTAGTCGCTGCATGGAGATGGGAGCATGACTCACGGTGTAACTTTTTTCTTGTGCTTGTAGCTGTGGAGATGTTGTTGCGTGGTATGTTCTGGAGTTAGAGTCTCACATTTGCATTTTCGTGGTGGAGGCAGGGGACAACGCCAGACCAAGTTACAGGTTTTTCCAAATGTTTTTAATAGAAATAACTCCTGTAATTGAAATCACTCAATATGGGCACGTACAATGACTTTAATGTGCAGTTTTTTGTGAGGTTGGAAACATTTTCGCAAGATCTTGAAAAAAAGTTCTCTAGTCTTGAGCTGATTTGTAATGAGGAGAACCTAGAGCAGCGATGAGCAACGCATGACTCTTTAATTCTTATACTGCAGCTCTGCGTGTCTTGGGAAAATAAATGATACGTATTTAATTGAGTCTTTTATTTTAGTTGTTTTTTTTTTTTGTAGTTCTAAAGTGGAAGATTATTGTGATCTTGAAATATCAAAATAAAGTAATATTTATATTTTTCGTTGCTCAAAATAAGCGTCACACTTGCAGAAGCCGGTGTACCTGCAAAAACGCTGTGCATTTATCAAGAAATATGCAATTGGAGTCCTGTCGATCTTCAGATCCACTTACATATTTGAGCAGCTGTTCTCCACCATGAACCATGTTAAAACAAACGCTCAGGCCTCAGAGACAGATACATCCTGAGGAAGGATGAAAGTGACTCCAGCCCCGACAGACGCAAACGCTGCAGAGGTTCAACAGAAAAAGTCCCAATAACCAGGTAAAATAAATATTTATGTAGATAATTTGCAGATACTATAGTTGTCCAAAAGTATTTGCGCCTCCCGTGTTTTCTTTTCTGTGGAAATTGGTCCAAATGGCTCTTTGGGGGTTAACTGTTGCTGACCCCTGACCCAGAGGATTGCATGTTATGCCTGTGTCTGGATACATTAGACTCCCACTTAAAAGCATAGTATGTAACTTTTTAGAGGTGGTGCGTGCGTGATTCCATGGAAATAGATGGAGACTGAAATAATGGAGACTGTTCTGGCTTTCTTTACTTTAAATCTTTATTTGTGTGGTTATGGATCTTTTTCTAACCTTCGTAACACCATCTGCTGTTGTGTTCGGGGGCATCTCGTGTTGTGGCCTCCAGCCACTTTGATTAGACTAAACTGCCACGATTGTTTTGATGGTATAAATACACTGTATGTATTTTCATTTGTCGGCTGAGGGCGAGACGACACTGAGGGAGAACAGCTCTTTGACAACTGTGCACAACTGATTCAATAAACCAGACTTTTTTTTTCAAGACTTTTCATATATATATATATATATATATATATATATATATATATATATATATATATATAATATCTTATATATTTTTTTTTTTTTTTTTTTTTAGATAAGATAAACAGACTCTGATGCCACACTGTGGAAAAGTCATCGCTTAAGGACCAACATTTCCATGGAAACAGGCGGGCCAAGTGAGTTAAAGGTGAGGTTCACTTTATTGTCCCCGTAGGGAAATTTAACCCATCCTTCAGCGCCACAGGGGCAGTGAGCAGCGGTGCTCAGGGACACATCTCTGTGATCCTGTTGCTAATCTTGATCAGGACTTTAGCTGGACGAATTTGACCTGTTACATGTTTTGGGTTGATGGAGGAAACTGGAGAAACCCTCGACACAGTGGGTTTTTGTCGGGGGAGAAAACTTGCAAACATACAGCACTTCAGAGTCGCACTGTGATCCATCATTTATGTAAAAAGTCTGACACATTCTGTACTGTCCCAGGAACACGGAGTGACTGATGACAATGTCTACAGTCCCTCAGCCAATCAGGACGCAGAACACAATGGTCTACAGTCCCTCAGCCAATCAGGACGCAGAACACAATGCATACTCTTTACAATAAAAAAAGCCTGCAAAACAGCGAGGCCACAAAAGGTGAACTGCGATATAGTGAAGGACAACTCTATTTTTTGGCTAAAAAGTCACATACTGTGGCTTTAACCCCTGACTATAGGTACTACTCCTTACATTCTTGCTTGGCTGGTCCCTGCTTCCCAGAGCAATAAAGTTGACCCAGATTAAATCGAATCAACTTTGTTTAAATATTTACATGTAAAGGTCACTTTTTTGTAAGGGAAGTACTAATAAGAAGTACTAATTGGTTGGGAAACGTCACTACGCCTCCAGCTTAGTCCTTGTTATCTGGCCTATATCATCAGAAGGTATAATACTCCCTACAAAAGAAGCATAGACACGACTGGACTGGACAATCCTGCCACGGTGAGTTTTCAGTCTCCAGCTCATGTACTGATGTTAAATAAAGTTTCCCTCAAACGTTACATATAATATTCAAATCTGACTCAAACATATTAAATCTATAAACCTGAAGTCTGATTACTGCCTGCGCTCTGATGTGAGAATCTGTATTTTCAGTTAAGCCCGGAGCGGCGCAGGTGACGTCTCAAAAACACCTTAAACAAACTGATAAATATTTATGTGCAAATGCGCTTTTAAGAAATGGAGATTTACCTCCACCATCTGTAAGCAACACTCATGAATAATGTGTGGATCGAAAAAACGTCGCCCTAAAGTGCTGTTACTGCTAAATATAACAAAATACTAGAAAATAACTTACGCAAGAGAGTCTGTATGTTTAAAATGAGTAGAACTTTTACTGATAACGCTCATAATGCTCATCTATTCTCAATTCTCAGCAGATTTTATCATTTTCTTTTACTATTCTTAACTACAGAAACACTGGACTTCCTGGTGTTTGGTTTGGTTGTCAAGACGATTATCCAATCAGAAAGCAGAATGAGCCCCCCCTGTGTCTCTCATTTGAGTTTCCCCAGTTCAAATGCTGAAATCCAGTTGGTTTAAACCTAAAATGCTTCTCTCTGATCTGAATGGTCGCTCCCTAAAACCCCAGCCCCCGCAGACAGTCGTGAGTCGGTGCTAGTTCGGCCTCTGCAGCTCAGTGAGTGAATCCTGGAGGTTCTGAGGCCTGCTCTGCAGGTTAAGGCTCTGGACACAGGTGCTGCTGGGATCGTTTTAAAACAGTAAGACAGGCTACATATAGTTCCTTTAAAGTGTTAGCTATAGCACTACTACTTCTACTACTACTACTACTACTACTACTGCTCCAACGACGAAAGCGACTACTACACAAAGACGTCAACAGGGGGAGACAATGGGGTCTGTTGTCCCTGGCCCCAGGGTCTTAGGGGGCCTACATTTGGACCCTCCTCCTACTCATTTATATTAGAGAGGGGCCCATGTGAAGCTTCTGTCGACAGGCCTACTACTTCTACTACAAAAACTACTACTTCTCCTACTACAACAACTCCTCCTCCTACTACTACTACTACTACAGCTGCTACTACTACCAATACTACTATTAGAGAGGGGCCCATGTAAGGCTTGTTGCCCCGGGCCCCCAAATTTCTGTTGACAGACCTACTACTTCTACTACAAAAACTACTACTACTACAACAACTACAAAAACTACTACTACTACTGTTACTATTGGAGAGGGGCCCATGTGAGGCTTGTTGCCCCGGGCCCCCAAATTTTTGTTGACAGGCCTACAACTTCTACTACAAAAACTACTACAGCTACTACTACTACTGTTACTATTACTACTATTACTACTGTTACTATTACTAAAACTAAAATTACTATTAGAGAGGGGCCCACGTGAGGCTTGTTGCCCTGGGACCCCAAATTTCTGTCGACGATCCTGCTACTTCGACTACAAAAACTACTACTCCTACTACTACAACAACCACAACTACTAGTAACACTACTACTACAGCTGCTACTACTACAGCGACAACTACTACTACTACTACACTGAGAAGTCAACAGCGTGGGACAATGGGGTCTGTTGTCCCAGGCCCCAGGGTCTTAGGGGCCCAGATTTTCACCCTCTTCTTATTCATTTATATTAGAGAGGGGCCCCCAAATGTCTGTTGACAGGCCTAGCTATTACTACTACTACCTCTACAACTACTACTACTACTACTACTACTACTACTACTACTACTACTACTACTACTATTAGAGAGGGGCCCATATGAGGCTGGTTGCCCCTGACCCCAAAATTTCTGTCGACGGTCCTGCTACTACAGCTAAAACCACAACTACTACTGCTACTATAATAACTACTACAGCTACTACAACCACTACTCCTACTACTAACCAGTCAAATCATAGTAGTATTTGTGTTTTTGCTTCTCCAAACTCTGCAGTTAAATATGTTTTGTAAAATGGTTTGGTTAATAATTCATGATGGTGAAATAGACCCCAGGATTTTCCATTATTTGCCTTGTCACTTTGGTCTAATGATTTTTCAAACTGTGATGCCAGCGTCGTTCACACCCTCAAAATGAAAAGTACTTTTAATTCATGCCACTTCCTGCTGGCAGAGACACTCAAGTGATCAGCACTGAGCCCGTCTTGTGTCATGACGAGGAAATACTGCTAAAACACCGCCATTGTGTATCATTGGAAAAGTGCTTTTAATTAAGAGGAGTAACTGGAGATGGAGGGACTGAGCCTCGTTAAACGTCTTTTTTAAACAGTAAATGAAAAGATATAAATGAAATACAAAGGTCCGTAATATGTGACATGTTACACAGAATGACACGAGTTATTTTATTTTTATGGTAAATATTCCATTTTCATGTAGCGAGGCCACGATAAATCTGACAGATATGACTCAAGTTAATACTACGATAAATGATCATTTGGAAATAAACCATGAAACAGAATTATCCACAGAAAAGTATTACTACTTCTACTTTTACTATTTCTACTACTTCGTCTACTATTTCTACTACTACTACTTATACTATTTTTTCTACTACTTCTTCTACTACTTCTACTATTTCTACTACTTCTTCTTCTACTACTATTACTTCTATTACTACTACTACTACTAATATTTCTACTTCTTGTACTACTTCTGATATTTCTACTACTACTTGTACTACTTCTACTATTTCTACTACTACTTCTACTACTATTACTTCTATAACTACTACTACTACTACTAATAATAATATTTCTACTACTTCTTGTACTTCTTCTAATATTTCTACTACTTCTTGTACTACTTCTCCTATTTCTACTACTACTACTTCTACTACTATTACTTCTATTGCTACTACTACTACTATTTCTACTACTACTACTTCTATTTCTACTACTTCTAATATTTCTACTACTTCTTGTACTACTTCTCCTATTTCTACTACTACTTTCTTCTACTACTATTACTTCTATTGCTACGCTACTAGAAAGAGAGAGGGCGCTACTACTAAGAGAGAGGGCGCTATTTCTACTACTATAGAGAGAGGCGCTACTTCTTGGCGCTACTTCTAGAGAGAGGGCTAGACTAAAGACTACGGGGAGAGAGAGAGAGCGGGGGAGAAAGAGAGAGGGCGCGGGGAGAAAGAGAGAGGGCACTGGGAGAAAGAGAGAGGGCGCTGGGAGAAAGAGAGAGGGCAGAGAGAAAGAGAGAGGGCGCTGGGAGAAAGAGAGAGGGCAGAGAGAAAGAGAGAGGGCGCTGGGAGAAAGAGAGAAGAGAGAAAGAGAGAGGCGAGAGAGAGAGAGGGAGGGAAAGAGAGAGGGCGGAGGAGAAAGAGAGAGGGCGCCGGGAGGAAGAGAGAGGGCAGGGAGAAAGAGAGAGGGCAGAGAGAAAGAGAGAGGGCGCCGGGAGAAAGAGAGAGGGCAGAGAGAAAGAGAGAGGGCGCTGGGAGAAAGAGAGAGGGCAGAGAGAAAGAGAGAGGGCGCTGGGAGAAAGAGAGAGGGCGCTGGGAGAAAGAGAGAGGGCGCTGGGAGAAAGAAAGAGAGAGGGGTGGGGCGCCGAGAGAGGGAGAAAGAGAGAGAGAGGGAGAAAGAGAGAGAGGGCGCTGGGAAGAGAGAGAGGGCGCTGGAGAGAAAGAGAGGGGGCAGAGAGAAAGAGAGAGAGGGCGCCGGGAGAAGAGAGAGGGCGCCGGGAGGAAGAGAGAGGGCGGGAGGGGAGAAAGAGAGAGGGCGCAGGGAGGAAGAGAGAGGGCGCAGGGAGAAAGAGAGAGGGCGCAGGGAGGAAGAGAGAGGGCGCAGAGAGAGGGCAAGAGAGAGAGAG
Organism: Periophthalmus modestus; assembly: GCA_019594935.1. Classification (NCBI taxonomy): domain Eukaryota; kingdom Metazoa; phylum Chordata; class Actinopteri; order Gobiiformes; family Gobiidae; genus Periophthalmus; species Periophthalmus modestus. Next base: position 3,785,206 of record JAIEZT010001328.1, read on the forward strand.
GGCGCTGGGAGAAGAGAGAGGCGCGCAGGGAGAAAGGGCGCAAGAGAGAGGGCGCAGGGAGGAAGAGAGAGGGCGCAGGGAGGAAGAGAGAGAGGGCGCAGGGAGAAGAGAGAGGGCACAGGGAGAAAGAGAGAGGGCGCAGAGAGAAAGAGAGAGGGCGCAGGGAGAAAGAGAGAGGGCGCAGGGAGAAAGAGAGAGGGCGCCGGGAGAAAGAGAGGGGGCAGAGAGAAAGAGAGAGGGCGCTGGGAGAGGGCGCAGAGAGAGAGAGGGCGCAGGGAGAAAGAGAAGGAGAGAGAGAGGGCGCTGGGAGAAGAGAGAGAGGGCGCAGGGAGAAAGAGAGAGGGCAGAGAGAAAGAGAGAGGGCGCCGGGAAAAAGGAGAGGGGTGCTGGGAGAAAGAGAGAGGGCGCAGGGAGAAAGAGAGAGGGGCGCAGGGAGGAAGAGAGAGGGCGCAGGGAGGAAGAGAGAGGGCGCTGGGAGAAAGAGAGAGGGCGCTGGGAGAAAGAGAGAGGGGGCGCGGGGAGAGAAAGGGAGGGAGCGGGCGCAGGGAGGAGGAAGAGAGAGGCGCAGGAGGAAGAGAGAGGGGCGCTGGGAGAAAGAGAGAGGGCGCTGGGTGAAGCGAGAGAGAGGGCGCTGGAGGAAAGAGAGAGGGCAGAGAGAAAGAGAGAGGGCGGTGGGAGAAAGAGAGATGACGCGCCCCAAACTTCCCGGGAGAAACTCAGAGAGGGCGGGACGAACAGCTGGAAGTTTTGAGAAAATTACCTGAGAGAGGGCAGGGTCGTTTGGACCGTGGCTCATTCACATTCTCTTCGCCTAATCGGGATTTGACTTACAGCCTGGATGCAAACTGAATGTAATTACCTGCGTTTAAAGAACAGGTTTAAAGTGGAAAAAGACGGATACTCCAGCCCCTTTTGGACCAACAACAATTAAAAAGAAGTTTATTTAAGGTTCTGTTTTACGTGAGGTTTAAGTCATGTTAGAATGTCGCCACCTCCTCAAAAACAGACCTGGAGTTGCATTTTGTTTCATTTATTATTCGTCTGTAACATCTCCAAAGCTCAAAAACACTCTGTTCCACCTTGTGATGTCATGAAGTGGTAGTTTTCAAGTGTCCATCATTGTCAATCATCAATCATCCCCAAGATATTTCACCCAAGAACCCTTTTCTTCTTTGGAAAATTATGAAAATTGCGTTAAATTACTGCTACAGATTCACTGAACAATGAAATATCCACTTTTTCAATTTTGATCCTTTATATTCCCTAATTTAGGATCTGGGCCAAATTTGACCCATTGGGCTTGCTGATTTATCCATAAAGAATACAAAACGTACTTCTAGACATTCTGCAAGCTATTACAAAAAAGATTAACAAAGCTCGATAGGTCGGCCATCTTGTCTCTACCACTTTGGCTCGTTGTAGTTCAATATTCATCCACTAGGGGTCTCTATGCAGGGGACAAAAGCGGCACTCTGGGCTTTGAAAGTTAAATTTGACATATATATTCTGTTTGTTTGTTCACTTTGGGTAGCAGCTGGGTTCTTCGGGGGTTAATTTTAGTTGTGACCCTCAACACAACGTTACAGTCAAAAATCTGGACGTCTCGTGTGTCGTCTCTTTGGTTCTGGAGGTTTGTGGAGTTTAAAAACACTTTGGAGCACTTCCTGTATCGTCACGTGACATCACAAGGTGGAACAGAGTGTTTATTTCAGTCTGAGAGAAGAACTCAGTCTAAATCTGCAGGGTTTGTGTGCGAAACAAACACAAATCGACATTAAAACGACATTAGAACATCAGAAAATAGCGTAAAACGAGCCTTTAAATAAGCGTCATGAATCTATAACTCTATATTCTTCACTTTTTTGCACCAAATTATGTCCATTTTAAAATAACACGACTGATTTAAAAATATCCAAAGAGCAAATGTAAATGTGACTTTGGTGGTGGTGCTCGTTACATTTAGACCTGTTGCGATAATATTTTTTTGAGAAATATCGCGATAAATGATAATATTGAAGCTATTTTACGCCACTGATGCATTAAAAATAAATCAGGATGATCCCATTTTTAAAAATATACAAAATCATCAAAAGAGCTGCAACGAACAAATGAAAAAACTGGAAAAAATCAAGTTTACACCGAGAAGTTACTTATTCAACCCTCTGTCCTCCCCCGACTGCAAATAAAATGTGCACACGACACAGACTGAAGTGTCCATAAGTCCTCATTATACTGACAGGCCTTAGCTACATTTACTTAAGCAACTTTTAAAATAAATTGTACTTTTCAGAGTACTTTGCTGCATACTTTTACTTCTGAGTAAGTGAAAAAAGCTTTAAATGAAATGATCTGAGCGTTTGTGTTTCCTGCAGCTTCTTCAGAGATGATTTAGTTTCTTTTTTTCGTGTTTATCCTTTGAATTGAAAGTTTTGTCCTTCAAATTAACTTCCTCCAACTTCAAACTATAAATAAACGCTTAAGTTACTCTTTAAGTTACTCTTATTTCTTGTGTTTCTCCAAATCCTTTCACTCGTACTTGAGTCATTTCTTGGACACTACTTTGTACTTCTAACTGCGTGATGTTATTTTGAAGTAATGTTACCGGGCGGATTTTTTGGTGACAAATGACAAATTCTGTGTTTTCTGTGTTTTTACTTAAACATCACAGACCTATGACCCGAAACCCAGGAATATCTCAGGATCTCAATCCATTTTTTATGTATTTTATTATTTATTTATTATTGTTGCTCTTAATTTATTTTATTATGTTTTTCACGCGAGTACGACTCCCTTCTCCTGATTCAGTTTCATTATGTGGTTTAGATCATTTTAGAACATTTCAGGAGCAGTGGAGGTGAAAGTACGACGTTTTGTTACGTAAAAGTACAAATACCGGAGCCAAAAAACACTTAAAAGTAAAAGTATCACATGAGAAAATCTACTGAAGTGAAAGTGTTAAAGTCCCTGTTTAAAAAATGTATTCAAAGAGTAAAAAGTAAATGTATTTCATGCAGATTTGAGTCTAATAAAGCTTCAAATGTGATTTTGATAAAGATTTGAGCTGAATTTTGTTCAACAGAAAAAACTGAATCGATCTTTTTTTTTGTAACTGTTTTTATTTGTATTTTTTTGTTTTTTCAAATTCTGAGCGTGTTAAAAATAAACCTCAGACTTTACAGCAGGTCTCAAAGAATTATGAAAAATACTTTTACTTTTCAGTCCTGTTCAGAAATGTAGTGGAGTAGAAAGTACAGATACTGCTCTCAGATGTAGTGAAGTAAAAGTAAGAAGTATCCACTGTAGGATTTATAAGTTTTCTTCTTCTCTCTCCTTTTCGAGCTTAAATAAGAAAAAAAAAAGTTAAGTGAACTGGATACACGTGTTTATTAATCTGTATTAAAAGTATGTAAAAGTTTTAAAGAACCTGTTTAAAATGCACTTAAAGAGTAAAAAGTATTAGTAAGAATTATTTTTTAAGTATGTATTTTCTTATTATTATTATTACTGTTATTATTATTTTTTATTTTAATTATTACTATTTTTTTTACTAATTACTACTTTTTTATTTTAATTATTACTATTATTAATTTATTATCATTATTAATTTATTTATCTATATCTTTTTTACACACACACACACACTGCAAATAGCTGTTATTTACTTTTAATTTTTTGTATGTATTTATTTTTTCTTTCTTCCCATCTTTATTTCTCTACATCTTTCTTTTTCACAGAGACAGTTGTAAATCCATAAACCATGTTCTGTCTTGTGTTTTACTCGTGTGGACTCTGTGTTTGTCCTGCATTAAATAAATACAGAATAATGATAAAAACAAATAATCCAACGCCATTCCCAGCTAAGTCTTTAAATACATCCTGTACGTGTGTAAATATATTATCTGTGTAAATGCACTGCTCTGCTGCTCAGGCCTGTTGTAGTTGCAGTTCCTGACAGTGACAGGCAGAGGGCGCAGCAGGGCTTACTCGAGTGCAAACAAACTGAAAGGGGAGGAGCAGCATCGGGAGTAAAGTGGCCACACGGTGTGCCAGTCGGTCCGAGGCAGCAGCAGCAGCAGCAGCAGCAGCAGCAGCAGCAGCATCATCTCCTCCTCAGAGCCGCCCGCGCGCAGACACGGACACGCCCCCCGCGCGTAAAGGCTCCACTCTCCGGGACCGTGCGCGTGATCAGAGCGCGGAAGGACGAGTTTACACTTTACCCACAGCTGCTGTCATCACCATCCAGCCCGGGCACGCTGTCTTCGCTGCGCTCTGGTGTAAAATGCAACGGCAAAGCGGGATAAAGCCTGGGATTCACGCATAAGGAGCAGCAGGAACAGGAACAGCGGCGGCGGAGGAGCAGCAGCAGCGGAACAAGGACAAACCCAAAGCCAGCCAGCAAACCGAGCACGCAAACCAACCCGGGAGGGACAGCGACGAGAGGCAAACCGAGGAGGTAAGCGCACAGGCGGGCACGGGGAGAGCAGGGGACAGGCGCTCCCCCCAAACACGCTCCTCTCATTACGCACACGGATAAAATGTCAGGTACGACTTTAAACCTCCAAACCCCGGTCTAATTATGAATGACAGAGCTGGGTCTATGTGTCCCCCACGTCCTGTCAAAGGGGGGCTGCCAGAAAATGAAACTCCTCCACGTCCCGATCCTGCGCGAGTTGTGCTGTTTTAAAGTGAGGAGCTTATGAAAATATCTATTGGTCCTCGGAGGTGAGCGCGCGACGTACCCAACAGCCTCCCCTTCCCCAAACACGTGGTGGTGGTGAGGGTGTCTGCGAAATGAAACGACCCAAATCATATCAGGGGTATTGTGCCTGCAGCTAGACACACAGCAGCACACACCGACGCGCAGAGACAAGAGGAATCATGATATTAATGCAGTGACAAACATATAGAGCGAATAATGGAGCGTGCGCACCTGGCCTGTTATTTTAATGGGAAATTACGCACAAGGAAACGTGCAAATGTGCTCCCATCGTGCATTTGGTGATCATTTGTGCACGTGCTGGGTTATAGTTAGTGTTCAATGGTTTCAAGATGAGGTAATAGTCCCGTTTTGTCATAGCATTTAAGCAATTAGGATAAAAAGTGTGATGTTTTAAAGAGGAAAGGCGCAAAAATGGAAGAAATAATCACCCTGCACAGCTCATGAAAAAGTGATTTTATGTGGAAAAGGTGGAGTGCGTGGGTCAAATGCAAAGGACGGGCTTTAAGGAGGGTTCACTCCAAACTCATTTCACTCCACGATTATAATAAAACACAATTTTTATATAAGAATTGTAACATAACAATAGTATTTATGAATCAGCTTTGATACAGACCATTTAAAACATCAATTTATCGTATTTATGTATTTTTTCCAGTATCGATACTAGTTTCAGGGTCATTTTGGACCAAAGTCATGTTCCCACTTCGTCGTAGCTTTTAAGCAATTAGAATAAATACATTTTGAATAAGGAAAAGTGCAAAAATGGTTCAAATCTGGAGGAAATAATCTGCCTGCCGACCCTTGAAAAACTATTATTTATGTGTAAAATGTGGGTCGTGTGGGTCAAATGCAGAAGACGGACGTTAATCTGAACCTTTTATAAATGAGATTAGTGTTAGAATAACTGGAATAATTTTAGATTCGATCAGGAGAAGACTCTGCACAACCACGATTATAGTAAAACCGTCTTTTTAAATAAGAATTGTAACGATATCAATAGTATTTATGAATCAGCTTTGACACAGACCATTTAAAACATCAATTTATGTCGTATTTATGGATTTTTTTCAGTATCGAGCATCAGTATCTTTGTCAAATGATCCAAAAGTGGAACAAAACCAGGGGCGAAACTCTCAGATTGGTCCAGGGGGGGACAATAAATCGTTGGAAAGTCGAACTATCCTTTGAAAGCGACGGTAACGAGACTTAATCCTCATAAAATGTGATTATGATGAACTGTGTGGACACTGGAAACATTCTGATAGAAAGTTTTTACCATAATTCACTGTTTTTTTATAAAGCGAGAGGAGAGAGGGACAGTACTCACCAAGAAACTGAACAAAAGACATTTATGAAGCGAGTTTCAAGCCCTGACTCTCGTTTTAGGGTCAGATTAGATGTTGATATGATTTTTTTTTAAATAATCCTAATCCAGATTACACTCCTGTTGTGTCTTCTCTCCTCTGACTCCTTCACCTCCTGAGCGCGAGTACGATTCCCTTCTCCTGATTCAGTTTCATTATGTGGATCATTTTAGAACATTTCAGGAGCAGTGGAGGTAAAAGTACGACATTTTGTTAAGTAAAAGTACAAATACCGGAGCCAAAAAACACTCAAAAGTAAAAGTATCACATGAGAAAATCTACTGAAGTAAAAGTATTAAAGTACGTGTTTAAAAATGTATTTAAAGAGTAAAAAGTAAAAGTATTTCATGCAGATTTGAGTCTAATAAAGCTTCAAATGTGGTGATTTTGATAAAGATTTGAGCTGAATTTTGTTCAACAGAAAAAACTGAATCCATCATTTTTTTCAGTTTTTATTTGTATTATTTTGTTTTTTTAAATTCTGAGCGTGTCAAAAATAAACCTCAGACTTTACAGCAGGTCTCAAATAATTATGAAAAATACTTTTACTTTTCAGTCCTGTTCAGAAATGTAGTGGAGTAGAAAGTACAAATACTGCTCTCAGATGTAGTGAAGTAAAAGTAAAAAGTATCCAGTGTAGGATTTAATAAGTTTTCTTCTTCTCTCTCCTTTTCGAACTTAAAAAAAAAAAAGTTAAGTGAACTGGATACTTGATATACTTTGAAACGTACTTAAGCAAAGTGCAGGTACTTCAAATGTATACTTAACTGCAGTACTTTACTACTTTTACTTCCACTGCTCCGTCCAATTTGTCGCATTTTAATAATATTTTTACGAACAATATTTTATTTATTTCCCATCAGTTTTTTATGACTCAAACACCAAAATATATTAACTCTGAAGTACAATACTACTTTTATACTTTTATATATTTATTTTTTTGTGTAAATTCTGAGCGTGTTAAAAATAACAGGTTTTAAACTATAATGAAAAATACTTTTACTTTTCAGTCCTGTTTAAAATGTAGTGGAGTAGAAAGTACAAATACTTCTCTCAGATGTAGTGAAGTAAAAGTAAAAAGTATCCAGTGTAAACTGTAAAGTATAAATACCTCACATGTATACTTAAGTGCAGTACTTTACTCGTTTCGCTGTTACGTTCCACTATTGTTCAGTAGAACTTTGTCTTATTGATGTATTTTTTAGTATCGATACTTTTTCTAAATGAGTATCAAGCTCAGATATGAGTTTTAGAATAATTTAGTATTTTCCTGTAGTATTTCCATGTCGTATCTCCGTCACTGACTCCGTTCTTAAAATATTTCAGGAAACATCCCTCGAATTTGTTGTATTTATGTATTTTTTCCAGTATCGATCTGTTTAAAAAAAAGTTTTGTAATTTTTTTCTGGAAATTCTGTGTCACTGTGATTTATAATTGCGATTAACGATTAAATCACGATAATTATCACAGTTTAAACATGTTGTGCAGAAGAATAAGTATCATTTTAATAATATTATGCTTAAGTTTCATATTTAACAAGTGAAAAAACGAGTAAAAACTGTGATTTAGACGAGACGATTAAAGAGAAATGTTTTTTTATCACATTAATTTATATAAAATCCACAGTTAACCCTTTTTTTTCTTGTTAAATCATATTCTTTAGTTTTTATTCCCGTCGCTTGTTGACTCAACACAAACACAAATATATTTACGCTCCATCTCAAGTTCCGCTGCTACTTTTAGAATCGATTTGTATTTTTTCCGATCAGATTTCCAGTCCTCGCCGCCGTCGTTTAACCTGCTGCTCCTCAGGTGATTTTGCTCCGTGTTTCTGGAAATAATCCGGCTCCTCCTGGTTTTATTTTTACTGGAGCGATGAAAAAACTGCTGCTAATCGAAGTTTTATGTTTTAAATCTTGGCTCATGATCGAGTGTCGTGTAATGTCAGAGAAACATGTTTTGTGTTTTCAGAGTTACATGTTTTGTGTGGGTTGTGTGTTTTTGGGGTTTTTTTTGCCGGGGGTTGCGTGTTTTGCTGGGGTTATGTATTTTATTTAATCAGGGTTATGTGTTTTAATTTGTCAGGGTTACATGTTTTGTGATTTCAGGGTTGCGTGTTTTGTCAGGGTTGTGTGTTTTGTCAGGGTTGCGTGTTTTGTCAGGGTTGCGTGTTTTGTCAGGGTTGTGTGTTTTGTCAGGGTTGTGTGTTTTGTCAGGGTTTGTGTTTTTGTCAGGGTTGCGTGTTTTTGTCAGGGTTGTGTGTTTTGTCAGGGTTGCGTGTTTTGTCAGGGTGTGTGTTTTGTCAGGGTTGTGTGTTTTTGTCAGGGTTGCGTGTTTTGTCAGGGTTGCGTGTTTTAATTTGTCAGAGTTACATGTTTTGTGTTTTTTCAGGGTTGCGTGTTTTGTTTTTTTTTTGTTTTTGTCAGGGTTGCATCTTTTTTTTTTTTTGCCGGGGGTTACGTGTTTTATTTTTCAGGGTTGTGTGTTTTTTGTCAGGGTTGTGTGTTTTGTCAGGTTTGCGTGTTTTGTCAGGGTTTTGTTTGTCAGGGTTGTGTGTTTGTCAGGGTTGCGTGTTTTGTCAGGGTTGCGTGTTTTGTCAGGGTTGCGTGTTTTGTCAGGGTTGCGTGTTTTGTCAGGGTTGCGTGTTTTGTCAGGGTTGCGTGTTTTGTTTTGTTTTGTCAGGGTTGCATCTTTTTTTTTTTTTGCCGGGGGTTACGTGTTTTATTTTATCAGGGTTGTGTGTTTTGCCGGGGTTGCGTGTTTTGTTTCAGCAGGGTTGCGCATTTTCTTTTGCCAGAGTTGCATGTTTTGTCAGGGTTACATGTTTTGTGTGGGTTGTGTGTTTTTTATTTGCCAGGAGTTGCGTGTTTTATTTTAGCAGGGTTGCGTGTTTTCATTTTATTATGGTTGCGTGTTTTATCAGGGTTGCGTGTTTTGCCAGGAGTTGCGTGTTTTTTTTTCAGCAGGGTTGTGTGTTTTATTTTGCCAGAGTTACATGTTTTGTGTGGGTTGTGTTTTTTTATTTGCCAGGAGTTGCGTGTTTTATTTTAGCAGGTTGCGTGTTTTATTTTAGCAGGTTACGTGTTTTATTTTAGCAGGTTGCGTGTTTTATTTTAGCAGGTTGCGTGTTTTATTTCAGCAGGTTTGAGTGTTTTTATTTGATCAGGGTTCCATGTTTTTTGCCAGGAGTTGCGTGTTTTATTTCAGCAGGTTGCGTGTTTTATTTTAGCAGGTTGCGTGTTTTATTTTAGCAGGTTGAGTGTTTTATTTTAGCAGGTTGCGTGTTTTATTTTAGCAGGTTTGAGTGTTTTATTTTAGCAGGTTTGAGTGTTTTATTTTAGCAGGTTGCGTGTTTTATTTTAGCAGGTTGCGTGTTTTATTTTAGCAGGTTGCGTGTTTTATTTTAGCAGGTTGCGTGTTTTGCCGTGTGGCTCTGCTGGCTGTGTACAGGAGCGTTACTAAATATATCTATGAATGAACGCTGCTCGTGTGGAGGTGACGTGTGGAGAGATCAGACGAGGAGACACTTCTAACCCGACTCAACGACATTTAAACGGCTCGTGGGCATCATGGACTCGGGGATTAACGGCTTTAGTCGTCGACGTATTTGAACGAGCGCCGAGCTGAGACACTGGAGTTTTTACAGTCGTGAAGGTCCGGCCGCTGTTCCCTCGTGTGTCCTGTGACGGGGCCTCGGTCAGACTGAAAACGCTCTGCTCCACCTTGTGATGTCACGAATGGGGACGAGGCCAAAAATAATACAGTGATATCATGATAAAAAAAGGTTGACAACTTTTATTTTATTTAATTTAACCAGGAAAGTCCGATTGAAAACCTCTTTTTTCAAGGGCGTCCTGACCCAGCGGCAGCAGCAAATAAAAAAAAATACAGTTACATAATTACAAAAAGACAAGGTAACAGGAAAAGATGAACAGAAAACAATCACAATAATCGTTCGTGGCACTTTTTATATAATCGTGATAATCGCCGACAAAGATAATCGCCGTTATATCAGCAGAATGTGCAGAAAAAAACGACTTCTCCCTGATGATCTGTTGTTTTCTTTTATAGACCAGAGCAGGGTGTCCAAACTGTTTCCCCCGAGAGCCGCAAACTGAAACCAGACGAGTGTCGATGCAGGTTTGACAGAGACATCGCACCGTTAATAAAACTTAGAAGATTATTTTCAGGTCTGTGTCACAGTGCAGTGTGATGTTATTCAGGTTATAGAGGTAGAATCTCTGTTCAGTTTGTAGTAAAAATACTTCCTGATCAATCGGGCCAGTTTAGAAAGCGACATGAGGGCCGAGAAAAACTGGTCTGAGGCCCGGATTTGGCCCCTGGGCCGTAGTTTGGACAGCCCTGGACTAGAGAAAGACTTTGTGGTTTATGTTTTGGATGAAGTGGAAAGTGAAGCTCATTTTTTGTTGTATCGACCATTTTATGATGAATTTAGAAATCGTGTATTTGATGAAATGTCCTGATATGTTCTGGTGCAGCAGTTTTTTCATTCTAAAGTTTATAATTTGGCTTAATTTCTTTGTAACGCCTGGAAGAAGCGTCGCAAGAGTTTATTTAAATGTCTGGAAACTGTTATATTTTGTTTAATTGTGTCTTATAAGCTCAATAAAGGGCTCGACGCTGTAATAAAATAAATCAAAAATAATATATATAACAAAGTACAATATTTTAAGTTGTTCAAATATGGAACTTATTCATAATATTATTAAAATGGTGCTTATTCAAATCCAGAACATTTTTAAACAGTCAGCAACAATTATCATCCTGAAATAATTGTTTATCGCAATAATCGTGACGCCAAATTTCAATATCGTCCCGTTCCTAGTCGTGAAGTGGTAGTTTTCAAGTGAACAGCTTCTTTTTACCTTTTCGTTCAGTAGTTCTCGGCGCTGAAATGATCCAAATGATTCCAGAAATGAAGACGTGTGGAGTTTAAAAACGCAGTAAAGCACTTCCTGTATTGCCACACGATGACATCACAAGGTGGAGCAGAGCGTTTGCATTTGTTGTGACGTCTGAAGCCGCCGTATCTGAGGCGCTGAGCTCGGACTGTGTAGTTTTTACTGTCCTGAAGTGTTATGTAACAGGGAATTAGGCTTTTTCAATCTGAGCTGCGATCAAACTGAAACTGTGATTTTTGAATGTGAGCAGCTGGTGAATTTTAAAGTTTCCCTGTAGTTTTGACGTCTACGAACATCTTCTGAAATGTTAGCGCTACATAAACCAAAGCTAATCCAAGTTGTAGTGTTTATATATGAGAAAAAGCAAGTTGAATTACATTAGATTATAAATATAAACTGATAAAATAATCTAAAAAAAACTCCCATGCGTTTTAAAATCAGACCGATTCTGCAAAATGGACTTTTCAGAGATTTTAACCATGTTCTAGTTGTTTCCTTGAACACCACAGTTTTCTGACATGGAAAACAGCGGATTTTTCTTTTTATCATGCCGTTTTTAAAGAATATAGCGATTTAAAATGTGTAAATTACAACATAATGACCCACAACTGTCAGATTATAACTATAGAACGACACAATTGGGCGGATTTAAACAAAAGACGTGATATTTTGTTCTTTGCAGAGTTAAAACTGACTCAAAGTGCGATTTAAAAAAAAAATTCTCTCTAGACACACTTTAACCGTCACCAAAAATGACACAGGAACATGTCGTGTGAAGATTTGTATATTTAGAAATGTTGGTTATTTTTTGGTTAAGTAACGAGTTTTAAGTTGCATTTTTTTGTTTTAGAATAATAGAAAATAAAAAATAAAAAAATAAAATGTATAAATAAAAAAAAAAAACGTGTTATATAAATAAATGTGTTAAATAGATAAAAATAAGTAAATGTGTTAAATAAATAAAAATAAATAAATGTGTTAAATAAATAAATGCATTAAATCAATAAAAAGTAAATGTTAAATGTATTAAATAAATAAAAATAAAGGTGTTAAATAAATATATTAAATAAATAAATAAAAATTAATGTTAAATAAATGAAATGTTAAATAAATGAAAATAAATAAATATGTTAAATATATAAATGTATTAAATAAATAAATACGCAAATAAAAAATTAATACATAAATTCATAAATACATAAATAAAAATAATGCTTTAGTCGTGTATAGTACTTCTCCAGTCTGTTCCCCCGTCCACTCCACACTCCGGTGTACAACATATCGATAGGTGAGACGTTCTGCAGCACAAGCTGAACCATTTTGGGAAAATATCTGCCATTTGAAATTAGAATTTTCTAGTGTTTCCTGCCGCCCTGTTTTGTAACATATTATAAAGTAAATGTTTGGGATGGAACGAGACACAATTCCCACGAAACAAGAGCGGAAACTCAGGGTTAGGTCGACGAGAAAGAGACGAAATTGAAAAATATTGGAACTAAATTGCACTGTTCTTCAAAAAAAAATCATATTTATTTAGTTTTATTTAATATTTAGTTGTTCTTTTGCGTTTTGGAACCACATCTTCTGAATCAGACGTAGCTCACCAGCGCCTCACCCCTTTTGTCCAATTCAAATATAAAGATGTGACTCATTTTCAGCTTGTTTAATCTTCTTTTGTCTCCCGAGCTCTTGACCCGTCCCTACAAACATTATCCCCCATTAGCTCATCGCCAGTGCAGTTTAGCTCCACCTAACGCAGAGGATTCTGGGTCGCTGTTCCAGGCGTGTTCGTGCTTTTGGGTCACTGTGCTCCACCTTTGTCTCTCTCTTCTCTTCTTCTTCTATTTTGAGACGCTTCAGTGAGATTATGGCTGGGGCTCTGAGCGTCGTATCATGTCACCGCAGATTACTGACCCACTACTTCAACTTTTGTGTTTTGTGTATTTCATAAAACGCACTTCGGACAAATAACACCTCCATCGTATTTTTCTGAGTGAAATACGATGGAGGTGTTATTATTTATATTGTCATTGTTTTCAGCCCAGACTATGGAACAGCGCCCTCTGTCTGTCAGATCCTCTCACCTCTTCTCCCTGGTATTTAATACGAGCTACACAGGATATATAGGTGTTTTATTCGTCTGTTCTTGGTGTTTTATTCTTCTGTTCTTGGTGTTTTATTCTTCTGTTCTTGGTGTTTTATTCTTCTGTTCTTGGTGTTTTATTTCTTCTGTTCTTTGTGTTTTATTCTTCTGTTCTTGGTGTTTTATTCTTCTGTTCTTGGTGTTTTTCTTCTTCTGTTCTTGGTGTTTTATTCTTCTGTTCTTGGTGTTTTATTCCTCTGTTCTTGGTGTTTTATTCCTCTGTTCTTGGTGTTTTATTCTTCTGTTCTTGGTGTTTTATTCTTCTGTTCTTTGTGTTTTATTCTTCTGTTCTTGGTGTTTTATTCTTCTGTTCTTGGTGTTTTATTCTTCTGTTCTTGGTGTTTTATTCCTCTGTTCTTGGTGTTTTATTCTTCTGTTCTTGGTGTTTTATTTCCTCTGTTCTTGTGTGTTTATTTCTTCTGTTCTTGGTGTTTTATTCTTCTGTTCTTGGTGTTTTATTCTTCTGTTCTTGGTGTTTTATTCTTCTGTTCTTGGCGTTTTATTTGTCTGTTCCTATTAGACATGGGACGATATTTAAATTTTGTGTTGCGATTATCACGGTCAAAATAATTAATGATTAAAGTTTCTGACAATTAAAAAAAAAAAATTGGATGTGAAAAATTATAATTATTCATAATCAAAACGAATAAGTTCTGTGTTTAAACAACTTTTATATAATTGTACTTTGTTATTAGTGAAAACGACTACAATTTACTCAGAGGAGAATATTCTGGACGAGCAGGGCCGTCGACAGAAATTTGGGGGCCCGGGTCAAGAAGCCTCATATGGGCCCCCCTCTAGTACAAATGAATAGGAAGAAGGTTCAATTCTGGGCCCCTAAACCCTGGAATAACTGGCTCTTTTGTCCCCTTGTCTCGATAAAATGTCGATAAACGATATTATTGTTTCTTGTCCCATCCCTAGTTCATATTTATCGTTTTTCTGTGAATATTTATTTTGTTTTGACATTTATGTGCAGCACTTTGAAGTTATCAGCTCACGTTGTGTTAAATGTGCTGTAGAAATAAACTTGAATTGGATGAATTTTAATTTTAAACAAACATAACCATCTGGAGAAAACTACGATACACAGACTCTCATCTTCAAAGTTTTTTTTAAAATTTATTTTTTTTACTTTCTTCATTTTATATACACACAGAAGATGTCAAATATATAAAGTAAGATATATGGAATTATGTAGTAAAGAAAAAAGGTTAAATATCTCTACAAAATATTTTTTTTGACAACGCAAAGGGTGGAATTTTTTTTTTTAAACATAATTCCAAATATCTTACTTCATAGATTTGTCTTCTGTTTGTTCTTTTTAAAGGGTTAAGATCCAACAGTTCATAGAAATAATTTATTACAGGATTTACAATTTTATTTAGTTGAAGTTTTGATCAATTTTTCTTGCCCGGGATTTAGAATAAACACTTTTTCCAGCACTTTACGAAGATTTAAAGTCTGGTCTGGTTTTCAAATGGGTGTGATTGACAGGTGGATTAGCCAATCAGAGACAGGCATGGTCAATAAAGGTAAAAATAAATAAAAAAATCACAGGAGGCTGAAAAACATGGCGGATTTCTGCAGAATTCATGAGTGAAGCCTAAATTCTGTTAATCTTAGGTGAGAGAAATGTGATTTTATTTGTTAATCACAGCCGACCAATGAGCTCCTTCGTTTCACACGTGTCACTGAAAAGAATGAAGCTGATTGGACGATCACGTTTGACCAGGATGTGAGGACCAGACTGATATCAACCTGTATAAAAACCCACAAAGAGAGATGTCAGTCTGGATTCCCCGTCCATTTCTCAGTCTCAAGTACATATTGAGTTAAAAATAAAAAAATTCTACAAAAATCCATACACTAATTGATACAAAACTCGATTGGCATTTTAGCGACTATTGATCTGGTAAAAATCAAATCTGGCAAAATGATACCGTTCCCAGATGGCGTCTCTGTTGTTTTGTGTTGAACAGTAGGTTCTTTTGTATAAAAAATAATTGGGGAATCAAAATTACGGCTGTTCCTTTTTATGGAAATTGAGTTATCGAGTGAGTTTTTTGCGTTTCTGAGACGACACGACAAGACTCAGCCGAGCAAAGGAAATGTGAAAACTTGTACATCCTTAAACTTAACACAGAACAGACATTATAGCTCAACTGGACTTTTTTTTTAGCCATAAAAATCATGTTAAAGGACGTATCAGCTTGTACTTTTGCCTTTTTCCACACAACTACCTCTATTTTACATATCCATCCTTACTTTTCCTCTGACTGGAGAATCTCGGTGCTCCTGCGCTCTGATTGGTCGTCTTCAAGGGCCGACATAAGCACGTTACCGTAACGACAGTAACATATTTAAAGAGCCTCATGCCTGCCTCTGCTTTGAGACGCTGTTTGAATTTACATGAAGCACAGTTGGTTGGTTATGGGGTTAAAGGTCGACAAAAATTATGCAAAACTGACTGTTTAAGTTGTGTTATAATACTGTTACCTCCTCAAATCTAAATCTCCAAAGCTCAAAATGCTCCGTTCCACCTTGTGATGTCATAAAGTGGTAGTTTTCAAGTTAACAGCTACTTTTTTTTTACCTTTAGTTCAGTCGAGATCAACAATTCCAGGGCAGAAATCATCCAAATGATTCTAATAGTGAAGCGTGAAGGAGTTTAACCGAGCTCTTTCATGGCTTTATTAATTTCTCTTTGTTATTTGGGCTGGTTGAACGTGATGAGAGTAAAAACTATTATCTTTTTACATTGTGAGAAAAATGATGTCCACATATGAGGATGTTCGTTCTACATTTTAATCATTTTGATAGAATAATAAGATGAATAATGATTTTCTAAAACTATTTATTAAGAGCCTGAAGTAAAAACAATTGTGCCTCTTGGAACAATGTGGCTCATGTGAAGATCTGCTCAGAGGTGCAAGAAGACATAAGCCAAAAAAATAAATAAATAAATTTTAAAAAAAAAAAGGAGACATAAGCCTTCACAAAAAAAATAAAAAAAAATATTCTGAACATTCTAAACTCTTAAAAATATTCGAAATTGAACATTTTTGCATTCGTCTAAAAATTTGCAACGTGGCCCAGACAACCCAAAATGTGAGGACGACAGGTTACCTCCTCCAAAAACAGACCTGAAGTTGTGTTTTGTTTCCCTTAATTATTAGTCTGTCTAAATCTCCAAAGCTCAAAATGCTCCGTTCCACCTTGTGATGTCATGAAGTGGTAGTTTTCAAATTAACAGCTACATTTTTTAACCTTTAGCTCAATAGAAATCAGCAATTCCAGGTGTGAAATCATCCAAATGATTCTAGTGAAGCTGTGTGGAGTTTAAAAACACAGCGGAGCACTTCCTGTATCGCCACTTGATGACATCACAAGGTGGAACAGAGTGTTTTCAGTTTGAGAAATCAACTCTGCGTGCAGGATGAAACAAAACCCAACTGCAGGTCTGTTTGTAACGAGGAAACGACTTTACAAACACAGATGCTTTAATATCCCGCTGTATGTTCTATTTTTACACATTAATAGTTCACTTCGTCCACTTTAATCTCCTGGTCCTTTGTCAGTTTCTCCGTTTTTTTTCCCTCCCAGTTTGTCACCAGCGTCCTCTGTAAACCCAATCAGGCCTAATCCCTCTATATCAATGTGATTTAGGGCTGCGCTCGAGCTACTTTGGCCCGAGGAATTCATTTAGAAATTACCCAGAGGCATTTATCCTATTAGGAAAGGCCAAGCACAAACCCACTTCTGTTGTTCTGGTCAGCACATTACAGCACCAGCTCCAGCCCGTGTAATTTATATACTTTTCTTTCCCTCGTTCGGTTTTGCGAGCCGGAGCAGTGTGTGGGGTTTATAATTTTACACCCGGGATGTCGATATTAATCAGTTGCAGTGATTAATTGTGAGACGTTTTGTGGAGGAAGTAGAAGTGTTTTCTGACTGTATCGATCGATCGTATTGTTTTATTTAATGATTTTGATGATCTTGGGCTGCTGGATCGATATACAGAGGACACGGGGTATTTTTGTAACTCCCGCCATGAACAAAATCAAGTATCAGCTTTATTTTTTACATTATTCTATGTTTCTTGTCTGTAAAACCCCTCACCACACACTTTATACACTTTTCTCACACAGGCATTAACATTTTCTC
The DNA here is from genome assembly GCA_019594935.1 of Periophthalmus modestus. NCBI lineage: Eukaryota > Metazoa > Chordata > Actinopteri > Gobiiformes > Gobiidae > Periophthalmus > Periophthalmus modestus. The sequence continues at coordinate 3,802,523 of JAIEZT010001328.1, forward strand.
ACATTTCTCCCTCGTTTAAACTCTAAGCACAGTATTATAGAACGAAACTAAATACTACACTGTACTGTAAATGACAGCTTTTAGAAATACTGTAACAAATAAAAATGTAATGATGAATCTGAGGTTGGACACACAAGAAATTATTAGTGAGTCAGGCGTGTTTTACAGTTCCTCTGTCCTTGCCTCTTCCTCAGCCTCTTCCTCTGACCCCGCCTCTGACCCCGCCTCTGACCCCGCCTCTGACCCCGCCTCTTCCCATGACCCCGCCTCTTCCCCTGACCCCGCCTCTTCCCCTGACCCTGCGTCTTCCCCTGACCCTGCCTCTTCCTCTGACTCCGCCTCTTCCTCTGACCCCACCCCTTCCTCTTTTCTTCTGAAATTATTACTGGAGACGCTGCACGTCCTTTAGCCAATCAGGACACAGAACACACACGTTCATACACTTTAAGAAAAAAAAGATGCAAAACTGCACCAAAAAAAAAAACGCAAAACGGCGAGACCATGAAAAGTGAAGCGCAATATAGTGAGGAACTGTATCAAGAGTTTTTTGGGTTTTTTTGTATGTTTTACCAAATTATTCTGTCACAGCTCTACATTTATGTGGCTCGTTTAGAGGAAAGAAAATCAGGTACAGCGCCTTTAATCTTCTCATTTGCATATATCCGTGTATATTTTAACATTTCATCAATTTCTCAACACATCTTCCACCTTTAATCAGACCAGACAATACAATAAGATCTCCATGGAGACGAGAAGGTGGCGGACCTCCTCTAAAAAGTGACATGGTGCATCTTTTAAAGGTGCTAAATTACATAAACTGTCTCTTGTAGCTTTAAGTCATATTATAATGTCGTTACCTCCTCAAAAACAGACCTGGAGCTGTTTTGTTTCATTCACACACGTTTGATTAACACTTTATTATTAGTCTGCAACATCCCCAAACCTCAAAAAAGGTCCGTTCCACTTTGTGATGTCATGAAGTGGTAGTTTTTAAGCTAACAGCTAACTTATTTTTAACCCTTTTGTTCAGTAGAGACGGAGCTGAAATGATCCAAATGATTCTAGTGAAGCTATAACACAATGGAGCACTTCCTGTATCACCACATGATGACATCACAAGGTGGAACAGAGAGTTTTCCGCCTAAATCTGCAGCGTTTGCGTGTTAAACGTGTGAATGAAACAAAAAAAAAACACACAGAACTCCAGGTCTGTTTGTGACGAGGAAACAACATTATGACACAGAAATGGCTCGTTTTACAAATCTAATACAATTTTTAATCAATTTTTTAAAACAGTGGAGTCGTTTTATGTCGTTTTGTCCTCGCGTTTCCAATCTGTCAAATCCAAGCGTCTCTAAAATATTTTGTCGTACTGATAGCTTTCACAGTTACCCTCAGCAAAGACGCTCGCGAGCTTGTTATAAGATTGCACATAAAAATGAGTCCTCCGTTGCATAAGAATGGCTCTTTCACCACAGTCATTTTTACAAGTGCTTCTGCCGCTTCCCACACACTTGGATGTGGCTCTATTTTAATTGTGAGTGATGGAAACGCTTTGCGGCTTTAATGTTTTGTGTAGTGATCAAACAAAGGCTCCATGTATGCATCAGCTCAGATAACAGTCAGGACAGTGAGACAATGATCCAGCGTCACCCACACTTTTTAAGGAAACAATATGAGATTTTTTTGATGGATATAACGCCGTGAAAAGACTCGATTTACACGACGTCAACACAGTCTGAGGTCTGGGTTTAAAGTGGGTGATTAAAGGTCCTATTTCACGCAAAATGGACTCTTGTGAGGTTTAAGTCGGGTTACGATGCTGTTACCTCATCAAAAACAGACCTGGAGTTGTCTTTTGGTTCATTCACGTGTGTTTGAGTCATCCTGCAAAGCTCAAAACGCTCTGTTCCACCTTGTGATGTCACGAAGTGGTAGTTTTCAAGCTAACCGCTAACTTTTTTACATTTTTTTTTTCTGTAGAGATGTGCAATTCCAAGACTGAAATGATCCAAATGATTCTAGTGAAGGTGTGTGGAGTTTAAAAACACAGCGGAGCACTTCCTGGATTACCACATGATGACATCACAAGGTGGAACAGAGTGTTTTCTGTTTGCCTAAATACGCAGGTTTGTTTGTGAGTTGAACATGTGTGAATGAAACAAAACGCAACTCCAGGTCTGTTTGTGACGAGGAAACGACATTATAACATAGATCAGAAAATGGTGCACTATGTAACTTTTCTGATGGAGGATCCGCAACTTGCTTGTTGCCATGGAGATGTTCTTTGAGTCGAACGTTATACAGTACAGGCGAAAACTGGGCTATATTGCATTTATTTAATTACAAGTAGGGGAGTCAACAGGGAAGTGACAAAGGGGGCTGTTTCCCCAGAATTTGACCCTCTTTATATTCACTTATATTAGAGGGGGGCCCAGTTGCGACGTCTTGCCCCCGGGCCCCCAAATTTCTGTCGACGGGCCTGCTATTATGTGTTCTCAATGCTAAAAAAAAATAGGGAAGCAAGGGGTCAGTTGTTCAGGGTCTCAGGGGCCCAGAATTGGACCCTCTTCCTATTAATTTATATTAGAGGGGGGCCCAGGTGTGGCTTCTTGCCCCCGGGCCCCCAAATTTCTGTCGACGGGCCTGCTCACATGTGTTCTTAATGCTAAAAAAAAAAATACCTTGAAGCAGACTTGCCTTTCCACAGATCTGTCCTGTCACTCGGCCTGGTGTTAACTGCGTTTTTCCAATAAGATGAGCAAGTTTAATGTAATACTTCGGAACATTCCAGGCAATTAAATCTCCATGGAGACTGGACTCTCCACCAGAAAAGTTTCATCACTTCCACTTATTTCAAGCGCAGTGTGATTTTTATTGGCGTTATAGAGCTAGAATCTCTTCAATTTGTTGTAAAAATACTTCCTGATGAATTGGGCCAGTTTAGAAAGAGCGTGAGGGCCAAAAAAAATTGGTCTGCGGGCCGCTTTTGGCCCCGGGGCCGTAGTTTGGACAGCCCTGTTCTAGTTAAACTTGATTGAATTATTATGAGAAAAAGATTTGTTCTCATTTACAACTTACAAGACAAACGCGTGAATCGTTCTAAGTTTATTTCGTCAAAAGTATCGAAAATCAGATGCTAATCGATACTAAAACGAGCGATGTGTTACTCCTCGTTGTAAAAAAAAAAACTTCTCCTCCTGGTCTTCCCCTTGTTCCCCAGAAACTCCCCGTCTGTCGTTAGCAGCTAGCGTCTGTACCCCGCTTCTTCTCGACTGGGGTCTGCGGCGCTGCGTTAGTTGCGCCCCCTGCTGTGCGCGGCTCAGCGGGGGGCGAGGTTAAGCTGGTTACACACACACGACGACTCCGGGGGTCAGCTTCACGCATATGCAAGACTCCTTTTAGGAATTTGAAAATCTATCCCCGTGCACTACTCCCTCAATCCCGTCCGCCGCCGTAGCCCCGCTTGTTTACGCCCATTAGCTTAGCGGCTATTCGCATATTTCTGCGGCGCGGTTAGCCGACAGCCACTGCTCCCCCGGCGTCCCCTCGCGATTCTCCGTCATTTTAATAAGGTGTGTTTTACTAGCTTAACTTCACTGTGGAATAAACGTCGTCTATAATAAAGCCCACGGCGTTGTCTGGCGTTCGCTCGGACCATTACGCCGCCGAGGGGTCGCTCAGACGTATAGCGGCGTTATGTAATCATTTATTAGAAAGTGAATCAGCCCGAAGGTGAAGCAGGAGCCGCACAAACAGATCTGTCTAAAGTTACCTGGGCTGAAGAACTCGCCTCAGAGGGATTTTAACAACTTTCATATCGGATACAGTTGTTTAGAAGTTTGTCGTTTAATAAAAAGTAAATGGAGAAGATTAAAGCCGATGTGTTTTTAACCCTCTTTAAGTTGTATTTAAATATGGTTCAGACCTGCAGACGTCATGGTTACGATCGACGAGACGTAAAAGAACTGAGGTTCAAATGTGATAAAAGTCATGTTTTATATATAGAGGTTTTCCATAGACACAGAGACGGAGAAGTGTGTTGCCCAAGGACACGATGGTAGTGGGTTTAGATTTAGGTTTTGGAAAGGGGGAGAGAGAAGAGAGACAGAGGGAGAAGAGAGACAGGGGGAGAAGAGAGACAGAGAGGGAGAAGAGAGACAGACAAAGAGGGAGAAGAGAGACAGACAAAGAGGGAGAAGAGAGACAGACAAAGAGGGAGAAGAGAGACAGACAAAGAGGAGAAGAGAGACAAACAAAGAGGGAGAGAGAGAGAGAGACAGAGAGAGGGAGAAGAGAGAGAGAGGGAGAAGAGAGACAGACAGAGAGGAGAAGAGACAGACAGAGAGGAGAGAAGAGAGACAGACAGAGAGGGAGAAGAGAGACAGACAGAGAGAAGAGAAGAGAGAGACGGAGGAGAGGAGAGGGAGAGGGAGGGAGAGAGGGACAAGAGGGGGACAAAGGGGGAGAAGAGGGGGACAAAGGGGGAGAAGAGGGGGGGGAGAAGAGGGGGGACAAAGAGGGAGAAGAGAGAGGGAGAAGAGGGAGAGAGGAGAAGAGAAAGAGAGGGGGGGGGGGTGAAAGAGGGGCGTGAGGAAGAGTGAGTGAGGACGATGGAGAGAGAAAACGAGAGGGGAAGGAGGGATAAGGGAGGGTTAGCGGAGTCAGGAAGAGAGGAAAGTAAGTGAATGAGAAATAGAGGATGAAGTAAGAGAAAGAGGGAGAGAATGAGAGAGAAAGTAAGACAGAAATTAGAGAGAAAAGAGGGGGAAGAGATGGGTTTAGAAAGAGAATAGAAAAGAACAAGAGAGTGAGAGAGCGATGGAACGAAAAGAGAGAGGGATGGAGGGATGGAGGGAGTCGTCTGTCAGGAGGGTCCAGCTGTTGAGCCTGATACAAACTGGATGATGAAATATTGCGTAGCGTTTCTTTCATTTCCAGAGGCAGAGGGTCACTCCGGCTAATGGGAAACATCAAGAGAAGAGACACGAGCATCAGAATCAAACCGAGACCGGCCCCGTGACTCCGCCCCCGTGACTCCGCCCCCGTGACTCCGCCCCCGTGACTCCGCCCCCGTGACTCCGCCCCCGTGACTCCGCCCCCGTGACTCCGCCCCCGTGACTCCGCCCCCTCTTCAGTCAAACACACGAGCGACGCCGCGATATCGTCTCTAGGCCGAGGAGTCGGTTAAAATGTTTACCGTGATAAAAAGGGTCGACAGTAATCACTTGTGGGATGTTTTATATAATCATCTGCAAAGAAAATCGCTGTTAAATCTCCAGGAAAAACGACTTATCCACAGGGGAGTCGACAGGAGGGGGCAAAGGGGTCTGTTTTTAGGGGGCCCAGAATTGTAACCTCTTCCTATTAACCCTGGAGAACCCACTGGGTCAAATTTGGCCGCAGTTAATTGCTGCTACCCAAAATGATTTAAAAAAAAAAAAAAAAAAAAAGTCAAATTTCAATTCAAAAAGCCCAGAGTGCCATTTCTGACCCCTGTATAGAGACACCTAGTATGACTAAACTAAAATGAGCAAGAGTTGTAGTGACAAGATGGCCGACCTGTTGAGCTCGAAAACTACCCCAAAAAAATCGTCTTCTCAGTAAACCAGCGGTTGGTAAAATTGTGGGGGGGGGGGGTTTGTTAATCTTTTTAGTAATAGCTTGCAGAATGTCTAGAAGTACGTTTTGTATTCTTTTTGGATAAATTGGCAAGCCCAATGGGTCAAATTTGGCCCTAATCCTAAATTAGGGAATAATTAAAATTGAAAAAGTGGATATTTCAGTGTTCAATGGACTTCTAGAGGTAATTTAATGCAGTGTTCATAATTTTCTAAAGAAGAAAAGAGTTCTTGGCCGTGATAATCTTCACACAAAATTTCAGTATCGTCTTTGACTGGTTGGTTTAAAGTTGTGATCCTCTTTATCGTCTGTCGTTCGCTGTATTAGTGACGCATCAGTTGACATTAACAAACTACTTTCCATTTTCATTTATGGGTTTGATTTCAGCGGCAGTATTTATTTAAAAAGTACTTGTACAGCTGTAACCTTGTACTCGATGGCCTACAGTCACAGCTACTGCTTTTCACTTTATGAAATTGGCTCTTGGCTTTTCTTATTTTTTTTTTAAAGTCATATTAATGTTCCCATATGACTCTATTTCCTGATCTATGTTTTCATGTTTCCTCGTCACAAACACCTGGAGCTGTGTTTTGTTTCATTCATGTTTAACACACAAGCCCTGTATATTTCAGCAAACTGAAAACACTCTGTTCCACCTTGTGATGTCATCATGTGGTGGTACAGGAAGTGCTCCACTGTGTTTTTCACCTTGGAGAACAGAAGAACCCTTTTCTTCTTTGGAAAATTATGAACATTACATTAAATTACTGCTATAAGTTCACCGAACACTGAAATGTCCACTTTTTCAATTTTAATTATTCCCTAATTTAGGATCAGGGCCAAATTTGACCCACTGGGCTTGCTAATTTATCCAAAAAGAATATAAAACGTACTTCTAGACATTCTGCAAGCTATTACTAAAAAGATTAACGAAAACCCCCACAATTTTACCAACCACTGGCTTGCTGAGAACAAGATTTTGTTTGGGTAGTTTTCCAGCTCAGCAGGTCGGCCATCTTGTCACTATCACTCTGGCTCATTTTATTTCAGTATTCATCCACTAGGTGTCTCTATGCAGGGGTCAGAAGTGGCACTCTGGGCTTTTTGATTGAAATTTTACTTCTTTTTTTTTTTTTTTTTTTGTCCTTTTGGGTAGCAGCAATTAACTGTGGCCAAATTTGACCCTGTGGGTTCTCCAGGGTTAAACTCCATACACCTTCACTTGAATAATTTGGATGATTTCAGCTCTGGAGTTGCCAAACTCTTGTGAACTAAAGGTCAAAAGTAGCTGCTAGCATGAAAACTATCACTTCATGACATCACAAGGTGGAACAGAGCATTTTGAGCTTTGGAGATGTTACAGACTAATAATAAAGTGTTACAACATTATAACATAAAACAGGACTTAAAGCTCAGAAGAGTGAATTTTGTGTAATATAAGACCTTTTTATCTTTTATTTTTTCAGAAATTGTTATAGTGATGCTAAAGGCAGTTATCACAGTGTAGTGCAAATAGACAGTGCAGCAGATTCATTTGTAGTAGTAGTAGGTAGTAGTCAGTAGTAATAGCATTAGTAAGTAGCTGTAATTGGATTTGTGCGGCTCTTCTGTGATGCTTTAAATCAGACCTAATCAGAGCTTTTAGACGGGTTACAGTTGTTTTCTTCTCGTTTTCCTTCTGAAGTTGTGTTTGGAGTGATTCATGTTTGAGTTTAATCTTTAATCACTTATTTTCAAGACGCCGTTTTGTCCAGCAACCCTCGTTTTCACCTCCACCTGGACACGCCCACTGTGATGTACTTACTTCGTTCTAAAGTTTTAATTTCTTAATCGGTGATACTCGTAGGATTCGGCAGCGTTGTTTAATAATTTTTGTACAAATTTTTTAAAATCCTCTGTTCGCTAGTGTGATGTGCAGCTGTCCATAGGGGGCGCCAGCAGCTCCACGGCTCTTTATTAGTAGTAGTAGTAGTAGTACTGGTATTATGTGTATCACTGTGGGCTGTACTCCTGTCACTCTCTGCTCTGTTAGTAGTAGTAGTAGTAGTAGTAGTAGTAATACTCTCGTCGCTCTCTGCTCTGTTAGTAGTAGCAGTAGTAGTAGTCTCTCTGCTCTGTTAGTAGTAGTAGTAGTATTAGTAGTAGTAGTAGTAGTAGTATTAGTAGTAGTAGTAGTAGTCTCTCTGCTCTGTTAGTAGTAGTAGTAGTAGTAGTAGTAGTCTCTCTGCTCTGTTAGTAGTAGTAGTAGTAGTAGTAGTAGTAGTCTCTCTGCTCTGTTAGTAGTAGTAGTAGTAGTAGTAGTAGTAGTAGTAGTCTCTCTGCTCTGTTAGTAGTAGTAGTAGTAGTAGTAGTAGTAGTAGTAGTAGTAGTAGTAGTAGTAGTAGTACTCATTGCTCTCTGCTCTGGTAGCAGTAGTAGCAGTAGTAGTACTCTCGTCGCTCTGGTAGTAGTAGTACTCTCTCTCTCTTTTACATTGATCCTCAGACTCTCGGCGTCGTCTGTGATAAAACCTCCATAAAGTTAATCAGCTGCTGGAAAATGGCTGTAAAAGATTGGCTTTTGTGGCGTCTGTGCCCGTAGCTCCGGCGTGGCTTTAGAGCCTTCCCAAAGTCCACATTTCCATTTCTGTGTGAGACGAGCTTTTTCATACGGCTCTCTGCTCTCATTACACTCGAGGATAGAATACTTTTAGGAGACGATCTTCACACAGGAGTCGGAGCGGGGCCTTTGACGACTCTGCTTCTGGGATGTTCATGTGACTCTTTGGCTTTTTAAATCAAGGCCCCACATTAACTTAAATATGACACGAATAAAACACTGTATTTATAAATATTCCTCTGTCGAAAAAGCCCTCGACCTCCATATTTCAATAAGTATCATTAGACTTGTCAAAACTAATCAAAATCCAGAGAAAAATATCGTTAATTGCCCTGTATATGTTTTTGTTGCAGGGCCGTCAGCAGGTATTTTGGGGCCCGGGGCAAGACATGGGCCCCAGTCTGATGTAAATGAATAGAACAAGGGTTAAATTCTGGGCTCTGGACAACAGACCCCTTTTCCTCTTTATCCTCCCTCCCCATCTTTTTTCTCACTTTTCATCTCTTGTTTTCTCCTCCCTCTCCCTCCAATCTCTCCTCTACCATTTTCCTTCCTTATTTTTCCCCGCTTGCTCTCTCTCCCCCTTTATCTTTCGCTCTTTCTCTCCCTTCTCCCTTTCTCTCTTTCTCGCCTGTGAGAGAAAGAAAGGGAGAGGGAGAGAAAGAAAGGGAGAGGGAGAGAAAGAGAGAGAGGGGGATGAGAGAGAGAAAGAGAAAAAGTGAGAGAGAGGGAGAGAGGGAAAGAGGGAGAGAGAGAAAGGGGGATGTGAGAGAAAGGGAGAGAGAAAGAGACAGAGAGGGATGAGAGAGAGAGGGAGAGAAAGCGAGAAAAAGGGAGAGAAAGGGGGAGTGATAGAGAGAGGGACGGAGCGAGAGAGAGATGGTGAGAGAGAGAAAGCAAGAAAGGAGGAGAGAGAGAGGGAAAGAGAGAGAGAGAGAGAGGGAGAGAAAGAGACAGAGGGGATGAGAGAGAGAGGGAGAGAAAGCGAGAAAGAGGGAGAAAGGAAGGTGGGGAGTGAGAGAGGGAGAGGAGAGAGAGAAGGGAGGGAGGGGGGGGGAGTAAGGGAGAGAGAAAGAAAGAGAGAGAGAAAGAGAGAGAGAGAGGGGGGGAGAAAGAAAGAGGGAGAGAGACGGACAGAGAGACGGACAAAGAAAGAAAGGGAATGAAAGAGAGAATGAAAGAAAGAGAATGAATGAATGTACTAACATCCACGTCCAAAATTGTTCAAGAATATCCAGAAGCGTGAGCATAAATCGTATAAATCACATAAATCGCATAAATCGCATAAATCGCATAAATCGTATAAATCGTATAAATCACATAAATCGTATAAATCGTATAAATCGTATAAATCACATAAATCGTATAAATCCCGACTCGTTCCCCTTAAACCCCCACGGTGGGGCTGTAGTTGTGGTGGTTACGTGACAGTGGAGCGCTGCCAGTGCAGATTCATTATTAATGCAGGGCCCCCTATCTCTCAGGCCCTAATTGGTCTGTGCTGATTGCAGAGAATTCTGATTAAGAAATACCATTAAAATTGATGTATTGGGCGTCTAAGTGTTTTTTTTTTCTTCCACAGAGAGACAGCTACAGCCTCAATCAATTGATAATTACACAGATGATTAATCGCCAGGCCTCGTTTTGACAAGTTTACAATAATTGGCTTAGAAACACTTTTTAGGAGAAAAGAGCGCTTCCTGGTGTAAGGATAATTTCCTTATCAAAGCTGAAGTACTGGAACAAAATAATTCTCTTTATCTCAAATGTAATAAATTTGAACATTTATTATGTTCCCAGTGATGTACTTTTTAGGTTTTTTAGGAGAGAGACCATAGACTGTTTATATAAATGGACAGAGCTAACCTGCTAGCCGCTACGTTCCAAGTAGGAAATGATCTCGACTCTGGCTCCAATTCAGTTTCTAATGAGAAACTCTCTCTCTGTACCTGCTGCTGTCAGACTCGTCATTTTGGTCTTAAATGTTCGTATTAACCCTCTACATGATCCTGCTGTTTTTATTTCACTATTGTGTCTGTAAATCAAGATATGAACATTAAAAACAGACAAATCAGGCGCCATCTTTCCCCAAGGTCACTCCCACTAGCCTTAGCAACAGGTTTGATTGACAGCGTTGCTAAGCGGCTGTTCCAGGCTTAACCAGTGGTACCAGCTGGAGGGGGCGGTACTTTCCACAGCCTCGCTCTGGATTGGTTCATTGGTTGCGATGACGCTCTCGGTCGGAAATGCAAATATGGAACTCTGCTCCAAATTAGCCGCTAATACTGCTCCAGCCTCGATGAGCTTCATTTGACTGGAGCGAACTCTGTGAGCGACGTCACTCTCCTTTTAGTGAACTTCTTTATCGTCTGTGGCAGGTCAAACACATTTTCACCCATTGCCACATCAGCAAAATGTCTGCCGTCAAAGGGCCAGATGTAAAAGAAATGTAACTACTTTTTCAACTTATTAACGATGTAAAAAGAAAAAAAAAAAAAATAAAATTTAATTAAATAAATAAATAAATAAATAAATATATATATATATATATATAATATAATATATAATATATATATATATATATATATATATATATATAAAATAAAAATATATATATATATTATAATATATGGCTGTGTAGCTGCGTATCTCCTGACAAAATTACATTGTAAGGTCATCAAACCTTTTTAATTTACCCTGTCGAGGGCCACATAAAATGATGTGGAGGGCCACATTTTTCCCCGCAGGCCTTGAGTTTGACACATGTGGTCTATGGTCTTGCCATTCACCCATGGAACCGGGTCAGGGGGCAGCAGTCTAAGCAGGGACTCCCAGACTTCCCTCACCCCAGACACGTCCTCCAGCTCCTCATGGGTTGTGTGCTGGTTTGCAATGGTTAAATTTGTCCACTAGAGGTCAGTGTTTTTCTCCGAGGCCTCAGACACGTCGAACCATTTGAGACAATATTGCGACTGAGGTGTCAATGCTTCACGAGGCTCCATTCGCCCATCACTAGATATTTTTGCTTATGGTCCCATCCCTCGTTCGAAGTCCGTACAGTCCACTCTTACATAACCCGACACATGTGCTGATATTAGCATCACACACGTCTTTTACTCCTAAAACTGCACAAACTGTATATATTACTTTAAGCGTGTCGCGTGTGGCTCGTCGTCCTGTACTCGCAGATGTGAAGAGGCAGCAGCTTCTGTATCTGCACGATCATCACAATGGAAATCTGTCTTCGGAACAGCTACGATGAAACACGCTCCTTGTTCAATTTTTCACTTTAAAAGGAAAATCCAGTCAAAATAATGTTGGACAGACTATTAGGCCGAGCTGATGTATTCTCCCCACAAGCTGCAGTCGGCAACGCCTGACGAATGAGCCTCAGCAACGAGCGACTTTGAGCTCGGCAGGACTTACGCTGATCTGTGCTTTTACGTCTCTGAGCGATGGGTACTGCAGACGAGAGACTGAAGTACTCAAGAGGAAGTATGTTTAGTAGTACTGAAGTTAGGGAGATGTAAAAAGTGTTTGTCGGATAACTTTTACTGCCTAATGGAAGTAAAGTGACGCTGATCTGTGGTTTTGTGCCTCTGAGCGATGAGTACTGCAGAGGAGAGACTGAAGTACTCAAGTGGAAGTAGTACCTTAACATCAGCACTACCAAACATACTTCCACTTGAGTACTTTTGTCTCTCCTCTGCAGTACCCATCACTCAGAGGCGTATAAGTACACTTTACTTGCATTAGGCAGTAAAAGTTATCTAACAAATACTTTTTAACTTCTCCCTAACCTCAGTACTACTTAACATACTTCCACTTGCGTACTTTTATGCCTCTGAGCACTATGGGTACTGCAGAGGAGAGACAAAAGTACTTAAGTGGAAGTATGTTTAGTAGTACTAAGCTTAGGGAGAAGTAAAAAGTATTTGCCAGATAACTTTTACTATGTAATGGCAGTAAAGTGACGCTGATGTGTGCTTTTACGCCTCTGAGCGATGAGTACTTTTGTCTTTCCTCTGCAGTACACAAGTGGAAGTATGTTTAGTATTACTCGGGTAGTAAAAGTTATTTGACAAATACTTTATACTTCTCCCTAATTAAATACAAGTAACAGTGACACTGATCTGTGCTTTTACGCCTCTGAGTGCTACGAGTACTTTAGAGGAGAGACAAAAGTACTCAGGTGGAAGTATGTTAAGTAGTACTGAGGTTAGGGAGAAGTAAAAAGTATTTGTCAGATAACTTTTACTACATAATGGCGCAAAGTGACGCTGATGTGTACTTTTGTCTCTTCTCTGCAATACCCATAGTGCTCAGAGGCATAAAAGTACTCAAGTAGAAGTATGCTTAGTAGTACTCAGGTTAGTGAGAAGTAAAAGTATTGGGTAGTAAAAGTTATTTGACAAAGTACTAAGCAAAGTGATGCTGATGTGTTGGGAACTGCAGAGGAGAAACAAAACTACTCAGGTGGAAGTATGTTTAGTAGTACTGACGTTTGGGGGGAGTAAAAAGTATTTGTCAGATAACTTTTACTACGTAATGCAAGTAAAGTGACGCTGATGTGTACTTTTACGAGTCTGAGCGATGGGTACTGCAGAGGAGGGACTGAAGTACTGAAGTATATGTAGTAGTACTCGGGTCAGGGAGATGTAGTACACCTGTAATATGACCTGTGACATCACCTGCTCGTCTCCATGGAGATACAAGTTTAATATCATACTGTGGAACATTCCAGGCAAACTAATGAACCTTGAAGACAAACAAGGTGCCAGAAAAGTTCCGCAGTGCCTCTTTAAAACATATTGAAGCTCCCTCTTCCCTTTGTCGTAGTGTTTGTGTCTAATTCATCGTCTGTGGTCAGTCTCAGTCGGTGCCTTGGTCCAGTCACAAACGGAGCTGTTGTACGGGTCACAAAGCCGCCTTTTCAAGTACCATCGGCCCCTCACCCCCTCTCACCCCCTCTGCCCCTCACCCCCTCTGCCCCTCTGCCCCTCACCCCCCCTCTGCCCCTCTGCCCCTCACCCCTCTGCCCCTCACCCCTCTGCCCCTCACCCCTCTGCCCTCGGCCTATTGCCCCATCGGCCCCTCTCCTAAAACTCACATGTACCCCTCTCACCCCTTTGTTCTGCCCCTCACTCTGCACAAAGGTGGCCCCTCACCCCTCACCCCTAGTTAAGAAGTCTGTATTCAAGCTCAGCCCCTCACCCCCTATTACTTCAAAAATAATACATAAAAATGAAGAAAAACCCCGGCCCCTCTCCTAAACTAAAATACGCTTTAAAAAGGTACAATAAAACAATTAATACATAAAAAAAATAAAATAAATAATAAAAAACCCCAAACTAGTAGTAAAAATACAATACATAAAAAAAAATAATGATAAAAGTAGTAGTAGTAATAATAAATAATACATAAAAATAATTAAAAAAAAATTGATAAAAGTAGTAGTAATAATACATAAAAATAAGTAAAATATAAAATGTAGTAGTAGTAATAATACATATAAATAATAATAAAAAAAAAATAAAAGTAGTAGTATTAATAATAATAATAGTACATAAAAATAATTTTTAAAAAAATGATAGAAGTAGTAGTAATAATATAATAATAATAATACATACAAATAATAACAAATAAAATAATAATAATAACATTTTATTCATAAGAGCCGTTCAAAACACCCCTGTGTCCCCGGGTGCACCCTCCTCGTCTCTGCGTCTGTGTTAATGCAGCTGTTGTTTAAACCCTGTGATGAATTCTTGGCTGAAATGGTGTTGAAAGTGTCAGATCCACTGACTCACAGGTTGGTGGTGTGATTCCAGCTCCCACAGATGAACACTGTCGCTGTGTCCTTGGGCAAGACACTTAACCCCCCTCGCCCTCAGAGTCTGTTACTCTGGTGTGAATGTGTGAGCGGTTCATTGATGTAATGAGCTTTGAGAGCCGTAAAGGTGGAAAAGCACAGTATAAAAATGTGAATACTTACCAATTACCAATGTCTGATTAAGGTCGTAGATTATAGGGCATTAAATATAAAATTGTCAGTCATTTTACCTCTACTTGTAACTAGTAACTTGTAGTTTTAACTTTTCTTTTTACCAGTACAATGTATTTAAACGTTGCCCATGAAATTTAAGCCAAGTTGTTGTTAATAATTACTCTGATTAAAGTTGTACTCTGCAACTTTTCTGATGGTCTTCATGAAGATCTTGGAATATTTTACTCTGCTGCATTATTTGGAGACAAGCCGTCATGGGGTTAAAAAGTCAGATCTGTGGAGAGGCGAGCCTGTTTATAATAAGAACGAACACTTTCCAAGGCATTTTTCAGCAATAAAAACACCCGTAAATTAATAAATTCAAGCTGGATAATGCCACACTGCGGAACATTCCAAGCCAAGAGATAACACCTCCCTAGAGACAAGCAGCTGGCCTATACTCCACCTTTTTAAATGTTACACAGTGCAGCTTTAGTGTTGGATTATCCTGTTTGACCTCTGCTGTTCTCTCTGGAACATCGGTCATTTTTCGATAACGTTTCCCATCGGATCTTTTAGCGAAACCATCTTTTCTTCACACAAACTAACAAATCTCGTGATGCACATTTTAAAATAATCTTTGGCTGTTTTTCCTGCCGAACAGATGGTAAAAGGGAGAGTTTTGGGACCAGATTCATCGCAAATTAATTTCAGTTTTTAAAAGCTTTATTCATGAAGTCTTATTGTTTCGGCAGGTGAAGACGGCAACACTCCAAAGATCTCATTTGCCTGTGATGAGCAGCTCCCTCCAGCAGAGACCAAAGGTACGGAGAGATATTAAAATTCATTATCTTATGTTGCAATAATAATTTTATCATGGCGCGCACAAGGCCGAGTGTGGATTATGTGGCTGTGTCTTGTCCTGGTTCCTCGCAGCAGCTGTTTGACTTGACAGTTAGCGTTTGGGTCGTTTAAGTTGGATTTTTCTGCCCCAAAAAATCTAAAATCAAACATGGATGACTTAAATTATTGTTATATTGTGTTATTTCAGTTTCATTGCCTTTAAAACATCACAAAATACAGTTTCAGAGATTTAAAATGAAGGCGTTTCACCCAAGGAAACGTCCAAACTTTAACATCTTGTTTTTTGACCGACTTTAGAACATGTTGCTGGTGTTGTTGTGGAAGTATGATGGTTTATTAATACATTTCATATGATAATTAAACAAAATTACCATAATAAAATACTCTCCATCTCTGTCAAATGATCAGTTCGGTGATTTTAGCTAGCAGCAGGGCCGTCGACAGAAATTCTGAGGCCCAGGGGCAAGAAGCTGCACAAGGGCCCCCCGCGAATATTAATGAATGAACAAGTCTGGGCCTTAGACTTAGACGCTGGTGCCTGTGATATCAGACGCCTTTGATCCCCCTTTTGTCGATTATTGTTGTATTTTATAGCTCAAACGGTTGGTGGTTTTCAGATTACAGTATGTGATGATGGGGGGGCAAGTTAATTACCTTTTGGATGTTTCATGACGGATACAATGTAAATCCACAAATGTTGAACCTGATTATTTTTTATTAATGACCAGCCCCAAGAACTCGCTGAATTAAACTATGCAAAGCTGCATTTTATTATGGGATTATGGGAGCTGTGTAGTGAGTGGAATGTGTGGAATGTGTGGAATGTGCAATATGTGGGATGTGCAACTATAATTAAATAATTGTGCAATTTTTATTTAAAATGACCCTTCTGTGACCCCAACGGGTGGAAATTTGCCTTTGGCTATAAAATAAATGGCGTGTTTATGTTCATGTCTGTTCATTAAATGCTTGTGTCCCAAACCAAATAAATAATTAAATAAAAATTTTAATTAAAAAATAAATATGTAAAATAAATAAATATACAAATATAAATATAAAATTAAATAAAATTAAAATATATAAATATATAAATATATGTATATATATATATAATATATATATATACAAATATAAATATATATAATATATATATATATATATATATATATATATATGTGTGTATATATATAATAAATATGTACAAATAAATAAAACAATCTTAATTTTGTCTTTGTCTGTATTATACATTATTGGCCTATAAAATGTTGTGCTGCTGTAACCCGGGTGAACCTTGAGGCGGACGCGCTGTCAACACGACCCCATGACCACCGCCCTGATACTCGACTACAAACAGAATCAGAACCTGGCGATTTCCCCTTTAATCACAGACTCAAATCTCACTCCTGATGCGACTCGGACCCGATGATGTGCACCGGCTTCACACGCTCCTCGCACTCGCCCTGCACACTGCTGAGTGTGTGCTGCTGCCGGCTAAATCTGAGCCCGGATTGGACGAAACGAGTCATGTGATCAGGACCAAACTCATGAGAAAAGAGGAGAAGCGTGACAAATAAATAAAATGGAATCCACATTTTCACCCGGGTTACACCGTCATCTGAAACCCAGCGATATCATACCTACAAATGACAGAATAATAAACAGATTGTGTTCATCTAAATTAAATATTTATTCTTATACATGTCTGGTAACTCGTATAAACAAAAGAAATCTAATCAAAATGAAAACACGATATTCTCCAACTAATTGCACAAGTGTGATAATGTTCTGTTTACACGCAGCTGTACACGGCTGAAACTGGCTCCAGTAATTCTGTGTTTAGTGAAATAATTATGGACAGGTTTTCATGATAAAAGCGGCGTTTCAATGAGACAAGAGGATTATGAAGACTGTGGGATTTTTAATGAAAAATAATCCTCTTAATAATGTTTTTTCTCTCTGTTAATATGCCTCTATACACCATTTGGCATATTTTAGCTTCAACTGGATTAGTTATTAAAAAAAATCAACATGGCTTGGATCTTTTTTTTTTTTTTTTTTTTTTTTAACGAATCAAAAAAAAAAAAAAAAAATCCTCTTTATATTGTTAAAAAAGGGGAAAAGAATCCAAGCCATATAAATAAATAAATAAATAAATGAATAAAATCATTTAAATAAATAAATAAATAATTTTAAAAATCATTTTAGTAATCTTTAAATGGTAAAAAAAAAAAAAATAATAAAAAAAATAAATCATTTTAGTAATCTTTAAATGGTAACAAAAAAACAAGCTACATTAGATTCTTTTTTCAACAAATCAAAAAAAAAAAAAAAAAAAAAAAATTGAAAATTAAAAAAAAATTGAAAAAAAAAATCCTTTTAGTAATCTTTAAATTGTAAAAAAAAAAAAAAAAAAAAAAAAAAAGATCCAAGCCAAAAAATCCAAGATTTTTTTTCAACATCAAAAAAACAAAAAAAAAAAAACAAAAAAACCCCCAACCCTTTATACTTTATAACACGCCCCTTTTCTCCAGACACACAAAAACCCTAAACATACCATAAAACCACAACATTATACAAAACAAAAATAAAATAAACAAATAAAATAATTGGTAGTTGCAGCGTTAATATGTAATAAAACTCCTCAAGTAAATCTGAGACCAGCTGAGACGCCCCTGGATGATGTAACCCCCTCCTCACGTTTGACCTTGACGGCTCCTTTTCGGATTAAAAAGAATCTAATTCTTTTCCATGATGAATTCGGGAAAGTTTTACCTTAAAAATGTGATATAAAGTAGTGTTGATTTATGTAAAATGCTCAACTCAACACATGATACATTTAAGTTGAATTTAGACAAAGTTTTAATTGAAAATAAGTTGAAACATGATTTAATTCATATATGTACATTGTTGTAGGTTTATATGAGTCATCTGTGTCTAAGATGTGTTAAAGTAAATGGATTTTGTCATGTGATGGTCAGGATGGGCGGCACAGTCCGAAGAAAATGTACTACACTTGTCCTTCACTCTATCGTGGTTCACCTTCTGTTTTGTGGATTTTTTTTGGGTGCAGTTTTTCATGCTTTTTGAACATGCATTGTGTTCTGCGTCCTGATTGGCTGAGGGACTGTAGACCATTGTGTTCTGTGTCCTGATTGGCTAAAGAACTGTGGACCATTGTGCTCTGTGAGAAATGTGAGAAAATGTTAATGCCTGTGTGAGAAAAGTGTATAAAGTGTGAGGTGAGGGGTTTTACATCCACAAAACATGTATAACTGTAAAAAGTAAAACTGATACGTCGCCGATTTTGCCTATTGCGGGTTATTTTTAGAGCGATAATGGATTTTATTGTGACTGTATTGTGGACTTGGTCAGTAGCGATCCTTTTTTGGTCGCAATTAATGGCGAAAATGTATTATTTCGTTTCGTTTTCCCAAAAAAAATGGAAATAACCAAAATAAACTTCACTCATGCACTGCCCCCTTTTGTCTGGGCTTTAAAACATCTCCGTAGACAGAACTGAACGAGTTTTCTGTCAAAATCGCCAGCCCCAGACAAAATAATACAACCCGAACGACGAAAAAAGACCTTTATTTTATCATCCATCCATTGAACATTTTACCATGACAACGACAAACCCGACACTTTCCGTCTCCGCCCTCCCCCCGTTTCTGTTCTCCCATTATGATTAGGCCGTTTAGCTGCGTTATATCGCTCCGCTAGCATCATTTATTCATGAAAAGCAAAGTCGTAGGCATTGTGGCGACCTGCGTAACCCGTTTTAGCCGCGGTTTCCTTATCTCGGCCGGAGCAGGTGAAGCGTGGAGCGTGCGGGGAGGTGAGGGAGCGCTGTCCTGGTTTAGTGGGGGGTTGATCGCGCGGAATCATTTGAAATACAGCGGCATTAATTCTGCTTGACTTCTCCGCCGTGTCCACACAAAGCGCTGTCGGCTCTGGTTTGGTGTCTGTGCCGTCGGTGTAAGGAGCGAGCGTGTAATGTAAAGGGAACGGGAGCGGGGTGAGCCGTTAAAGGCGGTTATTGCGCTCAAGTGGAAGTATTTTTGACTGTTTTAATTTTATTGCTGGTTGTAATTCGCTAAGTGTGCGGATAAAAGCGAAACGTGGCCCAGTGACTCTTTAAACAGATTCTTGTGTTTGTTGTGTTGTACAGCGTGGCCCAAAAGTCACTGACAGCGGAAAAAAATCCATAACTCTTTTGTTTCTAAATATTTTTCTTGTATTTTTTCAGAGCATTTAGAACGATCCTTCCGACATTAATCTGAGCAAATACAGCACCGAGGAACGAACCCTCATTGTACAGTGGTACTTTGAGTCACATGGGTCAAATTCACAAACCCAGCGGTGTTACCGTCGACATTTTAATACCAGAGATGCCCCAAGTGTAAGGAATAATAAGTGTTTTTCACAGACAGGGGGCAGTATGTGATCTCCACAGACCTGACTAGTCCTGATTTCTTCCTGTAGTTCTATCTTAAAGAAAAGGTGTTTGTGAATAAACCTCAGACAATAAACGACTTAAAGCGTAACATCGAAGATCAAATAAGAGCCATAAGCCCAGAAATGAACGTATCACTACTTAAACTAGGAGAAGTACAAGTGTAAGTGAACAATTATACCCGTTTATATTGCCAAAAATCTCTGAAGGTTCAGTTTATCTACTGCTAAAATTTGGTGAGTAAAACTTAAGAATTATAGGAACTACTGAAGATTTAAAAGTGTCAGTGACTTTTGGGCCACCCTGTATTATCACTTCCTGGAGGCGGGGCTGTGGAGAACACACTCAGTTATTTCAATGTTTCTTGTTACTTCAGTGTTTCATTTGTTCAGTTTGTTTATGTCCTGGTTTTTAAAATCTACTAAATGTAAGATTTGGATTTTAAATTTAATATTTTTTTCTTTCTGTGCCCCCAGATATGACCTAAACATGTTCAAATCAAATATGGCTTTTACTCATGACTTAATCGGTCATGGTGTCCAATTTATTTTGTGTTAAACTGTCAATAATTTGCTTTTTTAGTTCTCAAGACCCTTCTCTGTTGTCCCGGGGTTTAGGGGCCCAGAATCGGACTCTCTTCCTATTAATTTGCATTAGAGGGGGGCCCATGTCAGACTTCTTGCCCCTGGCCCCCAAATTTCTGTCGACGGCCCTGCTCGTCCAGAAAATTCTCCGCTAGATCGTAGTTTTTTTTCACTGATGAGAAAGTACAAAACTATAAGAGTTCCTGTTGACTTTGTGGTTGGTGGGCGAATACTCAACGGTTTATTTTTACGCCTCATAAAATATAAGACACATGATGGAGCTCCTCAGAAAAGTAGAGTCGTCACTGCTAATAAAGTCACAACAATGAGGTCACCAGAGTAAAGATAAGAACAAGACATCAGACCTGTGTGTGTGTGTGTGTGTGTGTGTGTCTGTGTGTGTGTCTGTGTGTGTGTGTCTCTGTGTGCGTGTGTATATATGTGTGTGTGTGTGTGTGCGTGTGTGGGTGTATGTGTGTGTGTGTGCGTGTGTGGGTGTATGTGTGTGTGTGTGCATGTGTGTGTGTCTGTGTGTGTGTGTGTGTCTGTGTGCGTGTGTATATATGTGTGTGTGTGTGCGTGTGTGGGTGTCTGTGTGCGTATATGTGTGTGTGCATCTGTGTGTGTGCGTGTGTCTGGGTGTGCGTGTGAGTGTGTGTCTCTCTGTGTGTGTATATATATGTGTGTGTGCATGAGTGTATCTGTGTGTGTATGTGTGCGTGTATATGTGTGTGTGTGTGTGTGTGTGAGAGGAGGGGGAGGGTGAGTGTGTAACTGCCCGTCCTGGGTCACTGCTCCTCTCATATCCTCCGATCATTATCTTGCTCTTTCTCTGTCTTTGTCTTCTCTCCCTCTCCAACTTCTCTCGCTCTCCATCTTTTTTCTTTCCCTCTGTGTTTACTCTCCCTCTCCTCTCACTCTTTTCTTTCGTTCTTCTCTCTTTGTCTTTCTGTCCGTCTTCTCTCCCGCTCGTCTTCTTTCTTTCTTCTCTCTCTCTCTCTGTGAGTGTCTCTTTTCCTCTGTCTGCATCTGTCTTCTGTCCCTCTTTATCTTCTCTCTTTCCTTTTTCTCTTCCTTTGTCTCTCAAAACAAAACATGAGCAAGAAACACAAATCCTCAAATGTTTAATATCATCAAGATAGTGAGTTTGACAGAGGTGAAACATTGACGTGATGGAGCAGGTTTAAATGAGAGTTGAGCGGGTTTAAATGAGGGTTGAGCGGGTTTAAATGAGGGTTGAACAGAATTAAATGAGCGTTGAGCGGGTTTATATGAGCGTTGAGCGGGTTTAAATGAGCGTTGAGCGGGTTTAAATGAGCGTTGAGCGGGTTTAAATGGCATTGAGCAGGTTTATATGAGCGTGAGCGGGTTTAAATGAGCGTTGAGCGGGTTTAAATGAGGGTTTGAATGAGCGTGAGCGGGTTTGAATGAGCGTTGAGCGAATGGGTTTAAATGAGCGGTTTAAATGAGCGGGTTTAAATGACGTTGAGCGGGTTTAAATGACGTTGAGCGGGTTTAAATGAGCGTTGAGCGGGTTTAAATGAGCGTTGAGCGGGTTTAAATGACGTTGAGCGGGTTTAAATGAGCTTTGAGCGGGTTTAAATGAGCTTTGAGCGGGTTTAGATGAGCGTTGAGCGGGTTTAAATGAGCGTCGAATGGGTTTAAATGAGAGTTGAGCGGGTTTAAATGAGCGTTGAGCGGGTTTAAATGAGAGTTGAGCGGGTTTAAATGAGCGTTGAGCGGGTTTAAATGGGCATTGAGCGGGTTTAAATGGCATTGAGCGGGTTTAAACGAGCGTTGAGCGGGTTTAAATGGCATTGAGCGGGTTTAAATGAGCATTGAGTGGGTTTAAATGGCATTGAGCGGGTTTAAATGAGCGTTGAGCGGGTTTAAATGAGCGTTGAGCAGGTTTAAACCAGGGCTAAACCAGGGCCAAACTAGGACTAAACCAGGGACTATGGGTAAAGGCAGAAACATAGATTGAGGTAAATCGAGCTTTGCCTTTCGACTCGGCTCCTTCTTCACCACCACAGACCGACACAGCGACGCTTCTCTGTGGACGCTGCTCTGATATTTCTGTGTCTTTGTGTTGCACATTTTTCTCAGTTTTACACTTTTTTTAATAACTTATTTTTGCACAGAATCTTGCAGAATTCACTCCATTCCAGTTCAGTCGCTCTAAATTAACGTCTTCCCCACACACACAACACGAGCCTCTGCAGCCGTCCTTTCTGAAGTAGTGGTCATCATCTCTCCTGTTTCGCCCCGCGGTGTGTTTGCGTAGAGCGCCCCCTGATGGTGAGCCCGAGCTGTCAGCCGGAATCATTCTCAAGGCCTCTACATGTAATGACAGATGACAAGCCCACGCAGGAGAAAACAGGGCCGTGTACTCACTCAAAGGAACCGGCATGGAGCTTACCTCAGGCACGCAACACAAGAACAACACAAAAACACAAAAACACACAACACTGAGGAAGAGGAGGAAGAGGAGGAAGAGGAGGAGGACCGCTGCACTGGACACGCTCGAATATGACAAAGATTCGACCCAAAATGCAAAAAAACTAAGCAAAATCAACTTCTCAGGAGCTTTTTTTTAACCAGTGTCTCGGGCAGATGTTTTTAGAGAACCAGTGATCGGCCTTAAATCTCCAGACCAGGCTGATGTTTCATTTTCGCCGAGCAGCTGCCTAAAAAATACACTTAGCGTTTTAAAGATCTCTAATCCAGTTTATGTTCTGAAAATTGTCATTTTAATTTATTACAATAGTCAAAATCAGCCCAACGTAAAACTGCCCACAGTAAACGTCATTTAACACACAGATTTGTGCTGAGACGAGGGACTGGTTTAGTCCTGCTTTAGTCCTGCTTTAGTCCTGCTTTAGTCCTGCTTGAGACCCGCTTGAGACCCGGGTTAGTCCCGGTTTAGTCCTGCTTTAGTCCTGCTTGAGACCCGCTTGAGACCCGGTTTAGTCCCGGTTTGGTCCCGGTCTCATTCCTTTGCTCTAGCTCGCTGCGTCCTCGCTTCTTCCTCCTCCTTCCAGCTCTCTGTTCCTTCTGCTGCTCCTCCTACTCCTCCTCCTCTCTCCAGCTCTGTTCCCTCTGCTCCTCACCCTCCTCCCCTCTTCAGCTCTCTGCCCCCTCTCCTTCCTTCTCATCTTTCTCCTCCGCTCCTTCTCTTCTCTCTCTCTTTCCCCTCCACTCCCCCTCTCCCTCCTCTCTCTCTCTTTCCTCCACTCCTCCTCTCCCTCTCTCTCTCTCTCTTTCCTCCGCTCCTCCTCTCCCTCTCTCTGTCTCCCTCTTTCCTCCGCTCCTCTCTCTCTCTTTTCCCTCTTCTCCTCCTCAACATAAAACCACCTCTCCTCTTTTTGCAGTTTGATTAATCTCTTCTCTTATTCCAACACATTTACTTTTCTTCTGATATTTTCTCCTGTCATATTGTCGTTCTGTTTACTCCCATCCAAATCAAACCCTGTCGTCTCCAAATATCCGGAGAATGTTCCCGCGACGCTCCTGAAACGCTGCCCCCGGTGGAGTTGAAGGATGGGTCAAAGGGACTGGACAGATTTACCCCTGAGACCCGTAAATCACCTTAAACAGCCCCCGGCGCGCTCCTCTGAAACATTATGTAACTTCACCTTCCAAACGCACAAAATCTGGAAGAAATTAAACTAATAATCTGTAATTAACTGTAATGGGCTGTTGACATAAAAGGTGAAGAATTTGCCGTGTGTTTTAGTGAGACAGATGTTCCACTATGTAACTCTCCGAGCCCGTCTCATTATTGAAATTGATAGACTTTGTTGTAGCGCTGAACGATTTGGGTAAACTATCTAATTATGATTTTTTACAGGCAAGAATTACGATAAGATTTATGATTTTAAGGTCCTATATTTGCAAAATGGACTCTTGTGTCTCGTTACCTCATCGAAAACTCCGAAGCTCAAAATGCTCAATTCCAACCAGGGCCGGTCCCAGCTTTCAGGGGGGCCCCCGGGCTGAGTTTGTGTCTGGGGCCCCCCCGACAGCGGATCCCTCCTGGTTCAGATATTTGTGGTTCACGTTTGACACATTCCGACTCTGCTCTCGTCACTTTGACCAGTTGTTTTTGTGTTTTTATGACCAACATCGGACTGAAAACATCCAGAATGTCACAAAAACCAGAGTCACAAGAACAGAACACAAACATACAAGGCATTTCTGGTGGATTTTAATGTGTTCAGTTGGAGACAGTGGGCTTCAATTTAATTTTAAGCAGAGGGGAGACTAGAGGGGAGACTAGAGGGGAGACGAGAGGGGAGACGAGAGGAGAGGAGAGAGAGTAGAGAGGAGAGGAGGCGAGAGAGAGTAGAGAGGAGAGGAGGCGAGAGAGAGTAGAGAGGAGAGGAGGCGAGAGAGAGTAGAGAGGAGAGGAGGCGAGAGAGAGAGTAGAGAGGAGAGGAGGCGAGAGAGAGTAGAGAGAGAGAGAGGAGGCGAGAGAGAGAGAGAGAGAGGAGGGAGAGAGAGAGAGAGTAGAGGAGGAGAGAGGCGAGAGAGAGTAGAGAGGAGAGGAGCGAGAGAGAGAGAGAGAGGAGAGGAGGGCGAGAGGGAGGAGACGAGAGGCGCGCGAGAGAGGAGGAGACATGACATGAGAGGAGAGGCGAGAGAGGGAGAGAGGAGAGGTGTGAGAGAGGAGGCGAGAGAGCTGCCCTCACCTCTGCCCGACTCAAAAACATGTAGCAGCAGCAGATATTTTACTACTGTAGATATAAAACAAATGTACTGTATTTTCTGGACTATAAATCGCTCGGTTGAGTCAAAAAAAAGCATAATAATGAAAAAAAAACGCAGTTGTCAGTATGATTGTAATGAAGATGTGAAATTATATACTCGGATGCGACTTATATTCCACATCCATATTCTGAGTATAAGCCCCGGCCAAACTATGAAAAGAAAAAAAAGTGTGACTTGTCGTCCGGAAAATACGGTAATTGTTTTAGATGGATATTTAGGCCATGTTTCCAATAAAACTCTATGTTTTTCACTATAAATATATGGGCTCTTGGGGGCCCCCTGCTGGCTCGGGGCCCCTAAGCAGCTGCTCAATCTGCTTATAGTCTGGACCGGCCCTGGTTCCACCTTGTGATGTGATGGTAGTTTTCAGGTCTGAAATCATCCAAATGATTCTAGCGAAGGTGGGTGGAGCTTAAAAACACAGCGAGGCACTTCCTGTATGACATCACAAGGTGGGACGGAGTGTTTTCAGTCTGAGAGAAGAACTCGGCTTAAATATGCAGGGTTTGTGTGATTAAACGTGTGAAAGAAACAAAAACACAACTGTAGGAAACGACATTATCACAGATCAGACGATAGCGCAAAATATTCTCTTTAATAATAAGACTCAGTTCAAAGTTCACATAGAAATTGACAAAAAATCACATTTAATTTCAGTGTTACTTAAAAAAACTGCAGCCAGGTTTGCAGTTTGCTAATTCCTTCCACTTCATGTTGGTTTTGACTCATTTTGCGGCTCTAAAACATAATCGTGTCACATTCTTTAAGTAAGTCTGCGGCGTGTCCTCTCGTCCTTGAAGCTGACGTCTTTAAAAGTTGCACAGTCTTGCTTTAAATGTCAGATGAGGAGAATACAAGTGCGGTTTCTATTTTCGTGACTGTCTGCCTCGTCTCCTTGAAACAAATGCCTGACTGCGTGTGGTACAGTGTCCTTTCTCCTGACAACGATTCCTCGGTCTGTAATGATTCAGCTTCAGTAAAAGTGATGACAGTATTAAACGTGTCTGGAGCCTCATTAGCATATTACCTCCACAGAGTATCAAGAGCAGCTAGCATGTATTTTTATGTGTTAAAGTAACCACAGACTGTATATATAACTGGACATGGCTAACCCACTAACCGAACATAGGCTACTCTGGCTCCAATTCACTTTCTATTGAAAAGCTGTGGCCCCTCTCTCTGTACCTGCTGCGGTCAGAGTCGTTATTTTAGTCATAAATGTTCGTAGTAACTCGTAGTAAGTGGTGCCAGAGGGAAGGGGTGTTACCTTGCTACTACTGCTGCTACTACTACTACTACTACTACTACTACTGCCACCGCCGCTACTACTACTTCTGCTTCTGCTACTACTACCACCACTATATAATATGTAATTCTATTAGTTTTGCTTTAATTACCACTACCACTTTATTATATGCAATTATTATTAGTTTTACCGTAACTACTACTATTACTACAACCGCTACTACCACATACCACCATCACCACTACCACTAACATTACTACTACCACTACTTCTACCACCAGCAATGCTACCACCACCACCGCTACTACTACCACTATATAATATGTAATTCTATTAGTTTTACTGTAACTAGTACTACAACCACTACTATCACTACTACCACCATCACCACTACTACCACCACCCTACCACTAACATTACTACTGCTTGTACCACTAGCAGCGCTACCATCACCACTACAACTACCAATATTTAATATGTAATTCTTCTAGTTTTACTGTAACAACCACTACTACTACTACCACCACTACCACTAATATTACTTCTACCACTGGCAGAGCTACCCCCTCCATCACTACTAACATTACTACCATCACCACTACTACTACCACCACTACTACCACCACTACCACTAGTATTACTTCTACCACTACGTCTACCACTGGCAGAGCTACCCCCACCACCACCACTACTAACATTACTACCATCACCACTACTACTACCACTATATAATATGCAATTCCATTAGTTTTACTGTCACTACTACCTCCACTACCACCACCACTACTACTACTACCACTACTACTACCATTACTTCTACCACTAGTCCAGGGGTGAGCAAACTTTTTGACACACAGGCCACAGAATTTGAATGCCAGCAAAAAACCTGCCTTGGTACTTTGATCGGACTTCGGTGAAAAAATATTTAGTTGTCCACTCGGCGCTCACTATCCACTTTTCTTTTCTTTGATAAGATCATTTTTGCAGAAGAGCTGATAAGAAAATAAGAGTAATACAGGGTTGCTGAAGTGCGGCATAATTTGGTCACATTTGACGGGCCGGATTAATAAGTCCAACGGGCCGTAAGTAGCCCCCGGGCCGTAGTTTGCCCACCCCCTGCACTAGTACCACCATCACCACTACTACTCCTATGTAATCCCATTAGTTTTACTGTCAGTACTACCTCCACTTCCACTTCTCCTCCTCCAGTCTCAGTCCTGCGCTCTCTCCATCCTGCACCGTCTTATCTGATCCAACATTTACATAACGTCTACATTTGGTCCTCGGTCCATTGAGGCGCTGTCAGGGCTGTCCGGCGTTCCTCCTGTTCTCCGATACACGGCCCTCTCCTGCTGACGAAGTAGAACGGCCTTAAGAGGGGCATTTGTCTGGCCGGCCGCTCGCACACTTAGCCCTACAAACAAAATGGATGTCCGCGCTCCCCAGTACGACGCAATAAGCAGAAAACTAATGACCCAACCCGTGACCCGCGCTGCCTTCAAGTACACGTTTGATATTGCGTTTCGCCGCAGTGAGCAATCAACTGCGGAGAAGGAATGTTGAAAATAAGCAGGACCTCTCCCCCTCTGCCTTTCACAGCGCGACCTTTGACCTTGACGGAGTACCGCTGCAGCTTAATGATAAAGATGGCCGACTCCTTCCTTCCACATTTGCCGTCGGCGGTTGTCGTTGCTGTTGTTGCCAGGGCGAAAAGATGAAACGCACCTGAATCGAAATCGCAGTTTGAATCGGCGTTGGGTAATTCATCAAATTTTAATCGGAATTGAGTTTCCGTCGTGTCTAATTGTCAGAGATTAGCTTGGAGACTTTGGAGAAAACGAAATTGTGCAGTTTTTTTGGTGTTAAATGGGACGGTTTTAAGTCCTGACCTGTTTTTTGTTAATTAAATCAGTAGTAAAACTGTATTTGAAAAGAAAACTGGACCAATTATGAGGCAAAAAAGATGATTGATTAATGTTTTTGTCCAAATTTCAATGTTCATAATTGGCAAACTAAAATGACTTCATCGTAAAATGTGCAACAACAAATAACCTGTTTTATTATGTTATTAAAAACAGGTTTTTTTGTATTTTAGGGTGTTTTTGCAATACTTTGGCAGTTCATATTTCCCAAGAGAAAAATACCTCCTCTTAGAAGTAAAATACTCCTCTTTAATACCCCATAGAAGTAAATACCTCCCCTTTAATACCTCATAGAAGTAAATACCTACTCTTTAATACCCCATAGTAGTAAAATACTTCCTCTTTAATACCTCATATAAGTAAAATACTTCCTCTTTATTACCCCATAGAAGTAAAATACCTCTTCTTTAATACCCCATAGTAGTAAAGTACCTCCTCTTTTAGATATTCACCATGTTTTTCAGCCCCGTGATAGATATATATAATTTTTTTTTCTCTATTATTTATGGACAGACCATATCTGTCCCTGATTGGCTAATACACCTGTCAATCACACCGATTTGAAAACAGCGAGATTCACTGATGATTCATCAGACTCAAATCTTCATAAAATATTGAAGAAGCTTTCTCAAAGTTCACTCAAAAGTCGATGCTGGAGTCTTCATCCACTGATCTGAAGATTGGCGGTTTGAATCCCGCTCTCGACATTAAAAAAAAATCATAGTTTGAGCAGCGAGGGATGGAAGCGATAAACAATAATATCGCTTATCGTGACAAAAAGGGTCGACAATAATCATTCGTGAGACATTTTATATAATCGTGATAATCGCCAACAAAGATAATCATCATTAAATCATCAGAATGTGCAGAAAAAAGCTGCTTAACAGGGGAGTCGCCAGGAGGGGGACAAAGGGGTCCGTTGTCGGGGGGCCCCAGGGTCTTAGGGGGCCCATAATTGTGAAACTTCTTCTGTTTAACCCTGTCCTGTACATTCGTTTAGCTGCATGTTCCTTCATCGTAGGAATGTACAGCTAAATCTCATGGTTTTCCCAAGATAAAATATTTATTACAAGATTTCGGGGGAGGGTAGCAGTGTAAAATAAAGGAATTCCAGAGCAGACGGCTTTGTGTATAGTCCCAGAAAACATGTTTGAGCATATTTGATGTATTGCACTAGTCCACAGTGTTATTTAGAGAGTTTTGATATTGCGTTTTGACAGCTTTTGTTACATCTCTATTTGAAAGCATAATAAAACACAAGGAAATACTTAGAAATGCTGCGACGAGAACGGTTTTGCGTGTGCGTGTTTGGCGTTGGAGGATGTACTTGATGTGCAACAGAAAGCTTTGATCACTCACATCAAATATTTAACTTGGTTCTGTTGGGTCTTTGTGCTTATGTTAGATTTAAAAGCAGTTATGGGCAGGAAAAACAGGCTCGCGTTACAAGTTACAAAACTGTTTTTTTGCTTTTTAAACATGTCAGCTTGGCGTTTGGAAGTCTGATACAAGGATAAAAATATCACTATTAACGAAGATGTTGAAACTACTGTATGAGCGGCTCAGCTAAGGAAGAGAGAAGTAGCAATAAACCAGTTAGCATTTTGAGGTTGACAAAATATTGTAATTTATTAATTGACAGAGAGAGAAAAAAAAAAATGCAAAAACACACAAATAATCTGAAATTTCGTCAAATATTTTCTAAAGATTTTAATTATTTTTTATATATTTTATTTTTTTTTTAGCAAAGGTATTCTCACATGGAAGGAGCAATAAACCAGTTAGCATGTTGAGGTAAACTAAAAATTGTAATTTATTAATTGACAAAAAAAAAAAACAAAATGGAAAATAAAAAAGCAAAAACACACAAATAATCTGAAATTTCGTCAATATTTT